>JAXGGS010251847.1:0-15068 GCA_035585475.1 Armandia brevis | reverse complement strand
CTGACTTGCGTCTGGATCGGCGTGGCAGTCTACTACATCCCTATTGCGTACTTCTCTGGTGTTACACTACTTATGGGTGAGCTGATGTGCACAGTCGATGTACACACTCACCGATACCGGCAAGCCTTCATGTGGAGTTCTACAATTCTGAATTCAGGTGTTCCTTTCCTGACAATTCTCATCACAAATCTTATTACTATCAACTCCATAAGAAGTAGAGGTGAACAGTTGAAGAATTTTGCTAAGGAGAGAAAACAGGTCAACCGTATAGGAGGAATCACCCATTCATGTGACGAAGCAAATTCACTTGTTTTGGCGGACAAGCAAGTTGGAACGCAAAAGCAGACGAGTGAAGAGTTAACAGAGCCTGGGATTCAGATTGGACAAATTAAAATCAAGATGGGGCATCTAAACAATGATGTACATATTGGTGACATAAGCCAGCCTGGAATCAGAGCAGAACCAAGTGACGACATGAACCAGCCTGGAATCACAACAGAAGAGAGTGACAACATGAACCAGCCTGGAAGCAGAACAGAAGAGAGTGACAACATGAACCAGCCTGGAAGCACAATAAAATAGAGTGACAACATGAACCAGCCTGGAATCACAATAAAAGACAGTGACAACATGAACCAGCCTGGAAACAGAACAGAAGAGAGTGACAACAAAAACCAGCCTGGAATCACAATAAAAGAGAGTGACAACATGAACCAGCCTAGAATCACAACAGAAGAGAGTGACAACAAGAACCAGCCTGGAATCACAACAGAAGAGAGTGACAACATGAACCAGCCTGGAAGCACAACAGAAGAGAGTGACAACATGAACCAGCCTGGAAGCACAACAGAAGACAGTGACAACATGAAACAGCCTGGAATCACAACAGAAAAGAGTGACAACAAGAAACAGCCTGGAATCACAACAGAAGACAACAAGAGCCCGCTAGAAATCAAAATACCAGAGTCTGTGGGTAGCGAGGGAACAATTGACTTCAATACTCAACCTCGGATCATGGAAGGAAAGAGCCGCAATGACAGACCCGGAATCCCTAGACGTGGGACTAAAAGCAAGAAGCAGCCGGGGAGCAGGGAAAGTCAGATTACTCAGATCCTTCTACTTGTCAGCTTCCTCTTCTTAATCCTCACCGCACCGAAGTGGATCCGGCTTATAGTCTACAATCACCTTGAGCGATACGCCTCGCCAAGGTCATTTGCAGATTACATTCTAGCTACACACTTTACCGGTAAGCTTGAAAGGCTTAACTCTGCCGTCAACTTTTTCTTGTACTGCCTGGCAGGTTCAAAGTTTAGAAAGGACCTCCGTGAATTGTTTAATTGCAATAATTAAAATAAGTTGGCGTGTCAGGCAAGGTTGATCCGATTAATTCATTTACAAATTAAATTAATTCCTTTAAGTTATTTTCATAATCAAGTGAGTGGGTAGGTATATAAACCATATTTTGAGTCGCAAATGTACGCTACGTGGGCTATTCTCAATGGAATCGCTTCAGTCACCATAGTTTCAGATTGAATTAACTGGCCAAGCCAGATTACGATTAATTTGTTTTAATAGGTATCGAATGTTTTGAACACAGTAATGTAAAAATTATCCCCTTGGCAAACGTAGCAGACCTCTTTGTCAAACACATCAGTTCACTCGAATGATTTGAATACAAACGGTGTTTCAAGATGTTTTCAATGTATGATATCACGTGTCAATAGAAAACCACTCTTTCAAATGTTCAGTCGCGATCTTTTGTACGTAGAGATAAAATCATGATGTATCCATGATACAAAATATTAGTTCATTATCTCTTGCTCTGAAGTGAATAATGATATAGCAATGAGTAATGTATTGAAGACATGTACATTTGTCAAATCAGCCATCAAACATTGTTTAGATATTCTGTTCAGTAGTCATATTCCATGGCTTTCATTACAGTTATAAAGGTAGTAAGGTTTATTAAAATTGTCGAGCATGTTGTGATTTTAAAACTGAAATAAATTAGTTCTCCTCAAAGATAAGTAATTAGTATAATTGCCCTATATCTAACAATTTTAACTAAAAAATTGATAATATTTAGTCTAGTACCTGCTGTCAACGACTTTTGTATATAAATAAATAAAAGTAAGTAATTGGGAACCATCAAATAATATTTCATTTGCGGTGATGCTATTACTGTCATTTACTCTCAGGGTTTATATTGGAGTAAATCGCATCATGAGTATTTTACAACGGGTCGAAATGCAATCATACATTATGATTATCTAATTTCTATGTGCTACTAGTACCTCAGGGGAAGTAGATATCACATTCGGCATTCTTTATTAACATTACTGAGACACCTCAGCCTTAGTTCAATTTAAGCATATAACTATCGTTATCACGCGCTACTTTAATCAAAATCAGGAGTGTTAATACCATTCACTGGCCACTGCAACTTCTAAAAAGTATCTCTTGCTGAGCTTCGTTATGTTCTCATTCTTGGTGCCTCGGTTTCAGTAGACATGCGTATGATCGATCTGTGTTTTTGAAAATGAGAGTTTACCGACATATAGTGCGTATGATATACACTGTATAGATATGACTTAGGTTGTATTTAGTGATATTTGAGGAAATGTCTATGTCTCAGTCATCCAACTATCATTATATATATTCACCGAATGCTCCGTAAACTGTTATATCATTCAGTTTCTGAATTTTTACATTGTCCATCTTTTCGATTCATTTATCTCTTTTATACAGCAAGTATCACTTTTGCAGTGATTGATAATTACCCTATTGGCAACCATTTCAACATATTTCCAATTATCAATAAAATAGTTCCAACTTTTTACCTCAGTTTATCGACATGTTAACCTCGAGGTAAATGCACTTACACAGCTGCCACTTAAAGAAAAAGCTCAGGTGGTGTCCTTAATCAAGCCAATGACCCTAACACACAGTCAGACCCTGTGAAATATTAATAAAAGATTAATGAGTTTCTCTCGCGCTCCAGAGAGCCGCATCCCAGAGGACAGAGTGCAAGTGCATTTCATACAATCATCGCCTTCTCAGAGTTTCGAGGCACATTGATTTCGAGATAATTTACTGCAGCGGTCGAGTGGCACGCATGGATTTTCAATTCATGTGACCGATATCCACTACTTTATGGTATATTAAATGGATGACTGCATCAGAAAAGCTGAATTTTGCAATGGATGACAATGTGCAATGGATGACAGCTTCAAACAGAGTAGTCATGCAATATAATTCTCCATTTGCATCCGTCTCGACGTCTGAAGTCAGGATTAGATCAAGTCAGATGTCACAAATTTACTTCACTCGTGGTGTCCATTATGAAAATATATTGTGTCCATTATTCAACCGAATTCTACTTTGTTTTACTGAACGTGTGGTTGAACCAGTGGTTTAGCTTTCAGTTTGCTTGAGATATCGTTACAATTAGTATTATAGTTGTGATAATGCTAAATATAGCTTACGGGTAGCTTGAATATAGAATTTTCAGAACTTCAATAGAAAACCTTGACTATAATACAGTCACAATTTCATTTCTCAATAACTACCATTTCAGCATCCAAAAGCCTTGGACAAAAAATTCCAGTGTACTTATAATTGAATTTCACAATAACACATATAATTATAAAAGCAAAAGTCACCGTGACAATCAACAGCAATTCTATTAATTGATTCTTGGGATTTGAATGCCAGCATAAAACCTGTACATTGGAGTTATACAGCTAGATGTCACTATGCAGGCAGTCTGATACACTTATTTTATTGCAGTTGTCCCAAATACGTTGAACGAGGATGACTATAGTATTCAAAAGAAACGTTATCCTTATTGTGTTTTTTTCATTACATATGTATATAAGTCATTTCTTCATTGATGCGAAATGGTTGAACTTCAGGAATGAAAACCTTACTGAATTAGTTAAAGTAAGACAAGCGAAAGATAAAAAGGAATACAATGAAGTATGGCTAGACAACAATCAGGTTAGGCGTATCAAATCTAACTCATTCGTCGGATTCATTAATCTTAAAATACTGACACTGGACAACAATCTAGTCTCAGCTATATCAGACTCGGCTTTTAGTGTAACCATTTTGGAAAAAGTTCAATTGAAAAATAATGTGTTAGGATGTATTCCTGATTTCATGATGATCAGAAATACTCTGAGAGAACTGCATTTAACCAGCAACCAGATCGAGAACTGTAAAGAAGATACATTGAGGAACAATTTGGTGTTTATTACCCTTGAGGTTTTATGGTTGGAATTTAATAAACTGACTAGTCTTCCGCAAATAGTGAGAAAATCCCCGAATTTGAAAGCATTGCGATTGTACAGAAATAGAATCGTAGGCACGTCTTGTGTCTGTTCTTTGTATTCCTCAATACATATAATTCTGCTTGATCGGCCGACCGAGTGCCAACCCCGCTTTTGTGGGAGCTACTTCTGCCGATGCCCAGCAAAGTGCGATGAATCTCTGAAAGTCTCGTGCACAATATCGACAGCTTCTAAACCAACAATATGGCCACGACTGATTTCAGGTGTTTACGAAAAGGGAACGGTCGAAATGACCCATAGCCTCAATTATGAAGACTGGAACTTCGCAAGAAATAATACTAACATATCGTATGATCTGTTCGATATAGTTCGGGTGCCTTTGTGGATGCTTAAGAATCATAAATCTGGAGGGCAAAGTACTAAAATAAATGAGAAACTTTGGATACCTCTTGTATCTTTGCTTCTGTGCTTGGTTATCATATGACGTTCAGTTGAGATTTCGACAAACAACAATTAGGCTATGCTTAAACAATTATGTATGATTATGACAGTTCAATAAACAATCAGCAGACATGTAAATGATTGTAGACAGTATTTGAGGGGTGCATTTTCTTACTTCTGTATTTATATGCAAAACGGTTATAATTTTGGCAGATTACAGATTAACTACCCCCATGTGAATATATGTAGACATTAATTTTAGGTACGGTATATTCGCTCAAATGCCCCAGGAATTGTTGCAGAGAGATTAAATGAATCTGTAAAATGCCAAATTTCTTTCCAACGCCGGTCCACTATGTTTTTTCATCATTTGATGCGCCTCTGCATTCCCCTAAGATTATGGCCTGAATGTAATCAGCTACTGGTATCTTCAGCTTTAAACGAATAACGGTGTTTAGCACTTTCACGACGAAACAACTCTCCTGGCGCGTGTTAAGTTCATATTCAACATACGACGCAAACGGCGGAACTGAAATATCAAGAATAAACAACTGTAAAAGCAAAACAAATCTCTCTGAAATGGCTCTTAAATAAAGATAAGAAGATTTAAACAAACTTTCAACTCGAGGGCACCACTACTATTTCCACTTTGCGACAAGAAAAGGCTAGGAGAATCATCTAAATTCCGACAATTGAGGTGTCAAATAGCTAAAGACAAGAAGCATCTTAAGCAATAAATCTGCTTATTAAATGCCAATTATGTGATTCCCGCTTACGGGACCATCGAGTAACGTTTAGACCGTGTAAAGAACATGCAATATTTGAAATACTACTTCCAGCAATGTCATTACTTCATCAATAACGCTTAAAATAAGAGCGAGCGCGTTACAGCTACAGGCTTTGTTTGATTTTAAATATCTTGCTAGCATCTAAATCTGAATTTGAAAACACATGTATGCAAACTTGATTGAAATAATATAGACATCTATACAAATTTTGAGAAGTTGCCTATTCATGAGCGTTAGGCTAATTTTCTACATTCTCGGTAATATACGGTGAAAAATGTGGGGTTGATGTTTTAATTTCACATTTAGTTTCAACCAACAGCTAGTTCCCTTTCATTTATATGGTATAGCAAATAATGATTTCAGAGAACAATTTCATCAAAAGCATTTTGATTTTTTCTTCTTGTTTATAAAATGCACAATAAAACAAAATCAATGACAATATGATTTGTAATTGATGTTTGAAAATAGAAACCGGAATAGATAAATTGTCAATACAAAGTCAACCACACCTGATAAATCATAACATTTGCCATAAACAACTTCATGAGTCAACTGCAATCAATGACGAAGATGCAAACATTAAGAAAATATTTCGTGATTATTGCTGCTGCGATGTACATAAATATTCTTATAATAAACGCAAGGATGCTAAACAGGACGGACAGGTATCTCACCAGCCTTTATAGCTTTTCAAACGTGGAACATAAATCCGAATATAGAACAATATTGCTTGACCATAACAAAATGAGGATCATAAGACCTGATTATTTTCACGGATTTGTTAAGGTGAAAAAGCTTTCCTTGAATAATAACCTGATCAGATATATAAAGCTGTTTGCTTTTAGTGCACTAGAGCAGCTTTATTTAGATAACAATGAATTACGTCGCATACCTGACTTCACGATGATTAGAAAGACTTTAAGAATACTTCATTTATCTGGTAACAAGATAGCCAACAATCGTGACAACGTCAGCCATACCTCTCCGTTGTTTCTTTCCCTGCATAGTTTGAGGTTGGATTCCAACTATCTCACAGGCGTTCCACGTATTGTAAATCAATCCCCAAAGCTAAAATATTTGTGGTTGTTTGGAAACAGAATCATTCATTTGCCATGTATGTGTCTGCAGCTTTACTCCATTTCTTCTATTTTGATTGATCAACCACCTTTGTGTGGGCAAACGTCATGTCTCGGCAAAAGGTGCGCATGCCCAAAACAATGTAATGATCACCTGAATGTTTCTTGTACCGCATCGACCGCTTTGAAAATCCCAGCACATCATAAATCGGATGATAGTACAAGATTTGCCAGCACCTCATTCAAGGCAACATTAGAAGACGAAGGTTACCATTCTACAGGTTAAGCCAAACTTTCAGTCTACTTGATGACGATTTTAGATCTGATCAAACATATAATTAATGACTTGTTTGAGTTCGGAAACTGTATACCTTTCCATCTCGAGTTTCAGATACTTATGAAAAGGAAACGACTTCGAGGTACGGTAATGATGACGCTTGGCACATACCAGAAAACGATACAGAGATGCTGCGCGATTTCTTGAAAATGATTCAGGTGCCTTCATGGATCGTCAAGGATCAGCAACTAGGCGAAATATCCGGAGGCCATAGTTTATTGTTTGTGCATTGTATCAATGTCAACCCTTGGATAATTCATGCATTTATCGCCATCGTTTGGTATGGATTTTAAAGTCACCTTTTAATGTGAAGTCAATTGATAGTTTTGGAATTTGACCGATTGACACTGATATGAAAACCGATATGACAAATATACTGCATCATTCTGTCGTTCTTGTACATGATAAAAGGAAATAAAAGTTTAATAAGAAACACTAAGTGATTTGGGTTGGTTCGATATTTGAGTGTTAAATTAGTAATAACGTATTTGTAGCGTCTTTTGGAGTAAAGAACACAGTCTTATACAAACTCGTTGATATTCATAATTAGTGGCAGAAGCCGAATTCAAGTTAAAAATTGTAATTCTAATTGAAAATATAACAGAACACCCCTTGGTGTAATATATAAAAAGAAATCTCCAGACTAACGGAAATAGTTTCGAGAGCTTTACCACAACAGCATAGTTGCAAATAGTATCGCACTAGCCCATCCGGGCAGTGCCATCATGAAGCGCCCTGTAATTATGGTAACCAGATCACTGGGCATTAGAGGTCAAATCTATGAGCTCAGCGGTTGTGATCAAACGCTGTTTATACTTTCACCGGTTAGATTTCGTTCCAAGTACCAATTTTAGGAAAGATTTTATTAAATTCTACTCATGTTCAGGCTAGGACGTATTCGTGTTCGAATTGATTGTGCTGAAAGGTCCTTTTAAATCATACTTACTGAACACATATGCATTGCCACTATAATGCGATAGTTCTTCATTTCTATAGCCATGTTTTGCACAACTGATGTCCGACAAAGAAGCTGCTGCTAGGTAATAAAGCGGGGCTTTGTAGTCGTACTTTAGTCTACAACAGTCTTCAATCCATTTGTTTCATGAGGCTTTATTTGTAGTTGAGACTATGAAACCCCGAGAATCACTCAGGGCAAACTGAATGTTTGTACGATTTTTTAATGTGAAACTAAAACCTCAAAAAGTATAACTGTATTAGAAGCTACAAAATATAAAAAAATATGTTTAATCATTTTAGGTTCAACATTAAAATGGGTGTAAAAGCTTGACCATTTTGTCAATAGAGGTGTTTGCTGATTTACTGCATGGTAGCTACTCTGAGGTATGCAGCGTTGGAAAATATAAAGTGGGGGGAGAACCTCTTATACTAACAGATATATGTTAATTTGATTGTCTGAGCTCAAATGGTCAGCACTGTGAGCTGGTTTAATTATGTACGACCAAACATTGGTGTATCATAGTGTCAATTGGTATAGAATTCAATGTATAAGGTTATATGTCAAGGTATCAAATGCTCATATATTTTCAAATAAGTTTCTTATTAATTACATATCAATTCTATATCAATGTCATTGGTAAAAGCAAACTCAATATAAGGGCACGGGAATAATCCGAATTCAGTTACCTGTCATACATAACTCAAAACATAAAGGGGTGTCCTTCATAATATTTTGATTAACTTAACAGGTCAGCTTCTCCATAACATGAAGGTAGATCTACATAATATTGAGAATTACACCCAAAAACAAAAGTACAGTGTCTAAGAATGCTAACCAAACACTTCTTTATTAAACCACTACATTGTTGGTATAAAACCTTGAGCCGCTACGTTTCAGCACCCGTAGACGTATTAGTATTACATGTAAGAAGAGATGACAGAGAAGAGAAAAGATTCCATTTTAGAGGGAATTATAAGCGTTAGAGCTATGAATATTGGTCTCAATCGTGCACAATGAACGACTTTAGTTGAGAAACGTATACATGGTTTATTTCAACATTCAAGATGCACCTGATAAGGACACAAAGTTAAGTGCAATTTAATTTTCACCGCATCCTCGAAATAAGTTATTTTTGAAGGCAATTTATCACATGGGCCTTGAGCATAGTTTTCTGCATCACATGGTGTTCAAATTGCTCGGAACAGTCAATCGATTTTAAAACATTTTTCTAGTTGTTGCTTGAAATAATAAAACTACATCACGATCATATACATTTCGGAGTTGGCAAATTTGATTAATCGGGCTGAATTTCTGGAACACTCACCCCGTGTCATTGACCAGAAATCATCTGATGCGCTCAGTAAGGAAGATGCATCTATCCATCAGAAATGTCATCTGTATTGTTTTAACTTCTATACATATAAATGATAATATTTTAGATGCAAGGAGGCTGGATATGAATCGGAAGAAGCTTACAAGCCTCGATAAACTATGGAAACAGAAAAACAAAGCAGGGTACAGTCAAGTTTATCTTGAAGATAACCAACTTAGACACCTAAAAAGTAACACTTTTTCCGGATTTGTGAAGGTGAATACACTTTCCTTGAAAAATAACTGGATTTCAGATATTCCTAAGTTTGCTTTTAATGCAACTGCATTGAGTTGGCTTTATCTGAATGGCAATGCGTTAAAATGTGTGCCAGATTTCACCATTTTAAGAAAGACTCTTAATAGGCTTTATTTGTCGGGTAACCAATTAAAGAACTGTATAGTCGACACACATCGAAACAATCGGCTGTTTCTAGCACTGGAAAGTCTGCGATTTGATTCTAACTGGCTCACCGACGTTCCACATATGGTGAAACAATCCCCCAAACTGAGATGGTTGCGATTGTTTGGAAACAAAATCGTTCATCTGCCATGCGCGTGTTTAATGCTTGCCTCTATAAGAGAAGTTCTTATTGATAAGCCACGTCTGTGCGAACAAACTTCATGCCTGTTCAACTCTTGCCGCTGCCCAAGAAGCTGCAAGGAAACATTAAAGGATTCATGCAGGAGCTCTATTGGTACGAAACCCTCGGGAAAAAAAAGCGTAAAATCGAATAACAACAAAACAACAACCAAAGTTAAAACAAAGCAAGACGCTCGTGTAGGTCATTTCACGTCAGGTTTGTGATACGTTTGTTTTAGACCTTCACACCCATGACTGATTTAAACTAACCTGTTCTGGTTACTGCCTCAGAAATTTGGTAACAAATATTCATTTCTACTTCGAGTTTCAGATACTGACATGGATAGATCCATAGGAGTAACATCCACTTACAGTTATGAGGACTGGACCATTAAATACGACGACGCCCAGATGCTGCGCGATGTTATGAAAATAGTTCGTGTGCCTGCGTGGATGCTCGAAGATAAGCTAGCAGCCAAAAGATCGAGAGGCCCATGTGTGTTGTTTATCAATACAAAGCATTTGGTGATTCAGGCGTTCGCTATTATTACATGGTATAACTTTTGTACATGGATAACAACTGTTGGGTAGCGATTAAAAGTGATACATTAAACATTAATATGATGAAAATGGAATTTAGAAGTGCATGCAATGATGTGTGTTCAAACTTTGCACGAGCAAATTTAATTTCCAAATAAAGAGATCTCCATTCGTTCAGTTGCATTTTCTGATCCTAATACACAGACGCATCGATAAAAGTTAAGCTTGAGTATACAGATTAGCATAGACACAATACGTTTCATAATTATACTCATTATCTACTTCTTGGCAAATTTTATAACAGACCGACAAAGTCAAATTTAGTCAAACTGAATATATTGGAATTCAACATTTTGTAAGTAAGGTTTCACTTAGCTTGATGTGTGCAAGTTATTCTTCAAAAGCTTTTTATTGACAGACATCAAGTTTCGGATGTGATAATTGTTTTCAATCTATTACATTAAGACTGTACAGAATACATGATTGTTTAACATGTACATACACACCTGGGTATTAGTTCGGGGGCATCCAACGACCTTATATTGATGAATATGTCCATTACTGCTCTCCTGGCAGAAAAATACAAATTGTTGAAGGCCGCTGTCAGTTAACTAATATGAAATTTTACGTCTCAAAAACTAAAATCATGATAATACGCTGTGGCTTATCAGGGCAAACCAATAGATTATATACTTTGTCTGTAACTTCTAGGATTACGACAAGGCCTTTAGTCCAACAAACAACGCTGTTATATCATTCTATATTGCTGACTTTGAAGTGCATTGAAAGAGTTACTTAGTAATACTGACCCATTAAAGTGTCAGTCTGTATCAAAATGGGGTGATACAAAATGTGCATCAAACTAAGTAAAACCATGACAAGAAGCAAAGGACTATATCATGTTTCACAGCGGATTGTACTCATCAATCCTTCAGTTCCGTCTGATGGAAACATAATTTGATTGAAGACATCTATGATAACATATTCTATAGCCGGTAAGAAGGAACTACTGATTTAAACGTACAAATGGTCTACATGCATCCCCGTGTTCTAAATTAATTAATAAGTAGTGGCAGCTTGCTCCGAGATTTGACTATTACAAAGATTGTGTACATGAGTAGTAAATTCAGGGGCCTGGCCCAGCGATGTGTAGTTAGCGCGACTTTCGCGCATAGTGAGCTAAGATCCGCACATAGTAAAATGAGGAACTCATTAAGTGAAGGTAGGTAGCCACTGGAGTGTGAATTTCAGTTTCTCCAAAGTGTTATTACTGCATGTCCATGGTGAGTCAATGTGCCTTAGAAGTGCCCATAGTGGTCAAGCTTGGTTGGTGTTCATTAGAGCGTAAGCACTATGTGTAATCAGCTCACTATGTTCGGATCTTATCTCACTATGCTCAGTTCTCACTAATTACACTTTGCTACAGACTAATTTCGAAGTGCTTAACTTCTAAACAATATTTACATATATCGTTCACGTAAACCATTTTTGAGATAAAAGCGAGGTCTATGACTATAATCACGTGTCCCCCGGCGGTTCCGGTGTCCAAGATTTGAATTAACTGCAGCCGGGCAACTATCCTTTCTCCTACCAAAGTTTAGTGAGTGCATGAATGGTGTGGGGTTGCAGAATATCGATAATGATGAATCAAAGCTTATCATGGCCCGGTAGAAGTCGTTACTTTGGCATAAAGTTCATTGAATATTCAAGACATACAGAGGTATTCACAGTCAAGCTGCATATTCGTATATGCATTTTCGTATTACTTGATAGAAAAGAAATGTTTGTAAACCATTTCAACGAAAAAAGCCATCACGTTTCTTTACTCATTCACCATATTTACAGTTGTCCGATACAAACTACAGCTGGGAAACGATGCAGAGCCAAACGCCGCTAAGTTTGCGCAAGACATGATGAATGGGTTTGCACCGAGTTCTGACATGACAAGATCAAGTACAAGCTAGCAAAACAAAGTGCACAGATATCAACATACGGCCCTCAATATAACACTGGCATCTACACCAATGTCTCAATATAACCCTGGCATCTACACCAATCTCTCAATATAACACTGTCAAGTCCTTATCTTGTGAGGAAGTATGCATAGTTCAACAGTGAACATCATGTTTGCGACAATCACCAATATTTCGTATAAACCTCGCTTTCAGAACACGTGTTATATGAAAAGCTCACTGTAGAAACAGAACGCACGCAGTAGCCACACGGCGGTGGCACACTCAATGACGGGGTACTTGGAAACGTCTCGCGGTTTGCTCTTCGCGTCAGACTCTGCAGCCCTCTGAAGAAACGCAGCCCCGTCTGTGTTTACTGTGCTCGTTAAAGGGCACGAAGTTCGATGCATGATCTGTATAAGTGATATAGACACAAGTTACCAGGAAATGGCGTTCTTGGATCTGGTCTTCTCGACTACATGTCAATTCATCTAATGGCGCATGGCAGCATGGCCTATAAAGAACGTTGATGTTCTAATGATCAAATAAATCGCGGAATCATTTGGAGAAAAGTATTGCAATGTAGCCTATTGGCCGATTGTTAATGAATTACAGCTTCGACGATATCATATACTCCAAAAGATTATTTCTACTATCGTTTATATCTGGAAGGAGCAGCATCAAACTCATCCTGCTTTATTCTGTTAAATTGCGTAATACAAACATTTGTTGTGTCTGCATTTATTCACAAGTCCGATCGATTCGCTGAAGTATTTAGGCCTGTCGATGAATATGGGTGAAATAAGATCGCTTCTGTGCATGCAGACATCTTTGTCATGTAGAAATCACGTGTTGTAAGTGTTTGCTTGTGTTGATCGAGTGTTTAGATAAATATGTCAGTGTTGGCTGCTGGTTATCCGATAGGAAACCTTAAGTGTGAAGTTCACACTTCCGCTTCACATCCTCTCATGATTAAATACGCCTGAAATCACGTGATCATTTCGCTTTAGATATCAGCTTTCTCTCTCCGCGCGGGTGTGTTTTCCTCCCTCTGCGCGGAAACGGCAGCCGCTGTGTCAAGGTGACGCAGGCGGAAGTAGATTGTTTTTTCTTTCCCGAGAAAACCTGCGTCATCAGCTCGGTGAGAAAAATACGACAACAAGCGGCGAGCTGAAGAGATAAACAAGTGCGAGCTTCGGTTCCTCCGTCGTTCCGGGAACTGCTTTCTCTGCGATCTGCGAGACTCTGGCGCCGAAGCCGCTTGATTCGACGATCACAGACGCACACAGACGCACAAAGACGCACAAAGCCGCAGCTCGAGGCCAGAACGTTACTGTCGGTCTCCCGACTTCCCCTCCGTCTACGTCTCTCTCGGCTACTGGTATTTGCCGTCTCTCGCAAAAAACAAAGACATCAAAGTTCTGTGGTGCGATCCTAAGGGCTGCTGAGGAAATAGGTCAGCATAGGTCAGCAAGGGTCACCAGAGGTCAGGCTTTGAATTGGCACAGGTGTGGAGCACTAATGACCTTACTTGTAAAAGGCTGCGCACACCTCGCAGATATGACGTAGACACGTGGATGTATTGACGGCGGTGCCAATTAACGATACACTTATTCACAACTCTAACTGCTGCAAAAATGCGTTATCAAGTGACTTATCGGAGTATCTATTCGGTTCAATATTACTGACGTTCAAATTACTTGTACTTCCAAGGGTACTGGGGAAACTGGGTGCACTCGTAAAGCATTGTAATTAGTTTAGTATGATGCGGTATACTTTTACACCACTGATATTTAGACCGTTTTAGAATTAGGTCACTTACGTATAGCTTAATTAAGCTTTACAATAAGTGGGGGCATTTTTTGGATAATACGGTCCTTTTTGTGGTTAAATAACAACAATATCGCTGATCCGCATGCTTTTATTACCACTCCTCTGCTACAGTGACTTTTCTTGATGTACTAAAAGCACTGTGGCATGAGTTATGAGAGGGAAAGAGAGGTGCACCTTACCACCGAAGTTCTTCTAAACGACGCTGTATTAATGACAAGCCGTCATATACCTGGCAAGACCTTCACAGATGATGGGCGTGTGTAATTAACACAGCGTTGACGCACGTCTAAAGCAACGCTCGCGCACTTACTAGTCCACATCGGGGGCCTCCAACCACCTTATATTTATGAATATGGTCATTATCGTTCTTCTGGCAGAAAATTTCATTCCTGTACGAATCAGAGCATATAATACCATTTTATTCAATAACAACATGTATAATTACTAGTATAAGTATAGTTTTACTTATACTAGTAATTATACATAAACTCACGCAGGCAGAGGCGACACCGTGTGCTTGTATATATATACTGTCACTTATACTAGTAATTATACATGTACTCACGCAGTCACAGGAGAAACCGTGCGCTTGTATATATATACTGTAACTTATACTAGTAATTATACATGTACTCCCCCAGTCACAGGAGACACCGTGCACTTGTATATATATACTGTTACTTATACTAGTAATTATACATGTACTCACGCAGTCACAGGAGAAACCGTGCGCTTGTATATATATACTGTTACTTATACTAGTAATTATACATGTACTAACGCAGTCACAGGAGACACCGTGTGCTTGTATATATATACTGTCACTTATACTAGTAATTATACATGTACTCCCCCAGTCACAGGAGACACCGCACACTTGTATATATATACTGTTACTTA
>JAXGGS010251736.1:0-15069 GCA_035585475.1 Armandia brevis | reverse complement strand
CGATACGACGTGAGCGGCGATACGACGTGAGCGGCGATATGACGTCAGCGGCGATACGACTTGAGCGGCGATACGACTTGAGCGGCGATACGACTTGAGCGGCGATACGACTTGAGCGGCGATACGACGTGAGCGGCGATACGACGTGTGCGGCTATATGACGTGAACGGCTATAATGTGGTTCTCACTATAACGTGGGTCGAAGTGTCTTATATATAAGGATGACATGACAGGGGCGGCAGGCGCCTTTTAAAAGTTATCTATGGGTCTAACATGTAATGGTCGGGTGGAGGGGGCAAGGGTGTGATCTGTGGGCCCCTCTGCATCGCGAGGGTGGGGTTGGGTGAGTGTGTGGTGTGTGTAGTGTTAGAATAGGATAAAATAAGAGAAAGGGGAAATGTTTTTTTCTCCAATATTTGATATTTTTGCATTTAAATAAAAAAGATGAAATAGGTTAAAAAAAAGTATTTGAAGGAGAGTGCGGCAGGTGAAGTTTATATTTTCAATTTCTTAAAATTGCAAAAATAATGGGGGGTGCTGGGGTCTCTGGCCTATTCGCCGCGTGGCATAGGAAACAATTTATTAATTATGTGTGGCCCATGATGAAAATATCTTTGTAATTATTTTACAAATAATGAAATCATGAAAAGCATAAGCCAATAATCGCGTTTCTGATTGCTAGTTTATGGAAACAGAACGCGGTATTTCGTGCTTGTCAGTTGAGTGTACAGCCCAATCACATAATCTTGTGGTTAAGCAAAAACTGCCCGAACTACGAAGTGACCAATTTTAACATTAGCGTCCTCTCTGCCGCTGTTCCTCGCGACTGGACTGATCTGACGGCGACACGGGTTAACACTCTGCCGAACTGTGCGGCCCGGCCTCAGTGCTGCCCCCTCGCGTCACGGCCGTCTCCAGGCAACTGTCAACACGCGGCGGCCTGCAGCGATCGGCTATTGTATCCAAGTCCCGGCCTGAACTTGGCTACCGCTGTTTCCGCGACAAGTGTTTCATCGATACCCGCCTGAGATTCACCCCGCCGAGAGATCCCGCGCCCACCCATCGACCAGCCAACCCGTGAGTTATTATTCATATTCATATTCAGTTTCTCCCGCTGTCCCAGGCGCCAGGCTTGGCCAGAGTCAGGGAAAACTTTCCGAGTAAACTTCGGTCATTAGGCTGAGGGTCACATGTAGTTTAATAGTTAATGATAATATGTCTGCTTATGTTAAGGTCCCATTAACGTGTCAAGTCAGTGATTACATGTACGTGTTTATCTCGTGTTGACGAAGTCGTCACTTGTGTACGCATCGAATTTGTAAAACTGGCCACAATCGCTGAAAAACTTGCATGTGAAATTTCAGCCACCTCGACTTCGAATCGCGATTCAATATCGACTTTTTCCGACGCTGCACGAGTCGAGTCGAGTCGAGTTGTCAAATAATCGCGGTGCATTAAATTACCACCACTTGTTGATCGCAGCGTTGACGTTAGCGATATGGGCAGCGGTTTTCAAGTCCACTTTAAATTAATATCGCTTAAAGCCGGATTAACGTACGTTTGCTAGATGCAGCAGCACTTTCGGCCCGCTTATCAGATATTCGCCAAACCCTTGACGGGGTTCAAACACTTGTCACCTGCTTACTAACTATAGCCACCGACACTTGATACGGTCATCACCAATTATTCTGATAGTCCCGTGGATACATGTAGTCACCTCTCTATGTACATGTATATATAATTATACTGACGGTCTGTGTATTGTTTTCATGTAAACTAATATATACACTATTTATACAGGTATATTAATTTAAAGTGTATAGTATTTAAAGTGTATAATAAGTCAATCACCAATTATTCACATAGTCCCATGGATACATGTAGTCACCTCTCTGTGTACATGTATATATAGTAATGCTGACGGTGTGTGTATTGTTTTCATGTAAAGTATAATATACGCTATTAATACAGGTATATTTATTGCATTATAATTATAGAGTTGGGTATGATTAACTAAAGATAACCCTCCTCCGGTTAGGATAGACGGGCTGTCATTGTATTAAAACTCTCCATGTTGAAGTATGTACAGTGTTTACCGTATGTAAAATACTGTATTTATTTGTATGTAAGAGTACACTCAGGTGCTACCTCTGATCACCTGTCGATCCCGAGTGGCTGAAAGTTTGATTGACTAAAGTATATAAGTGGTAAATGATGGATACGAGTATTAGCTGGCGTACACTACAGCCGCGAGATATGTGCTGTACTTGTGCACGTTTTATATATGATTCCTGGTGTAAGCGTCAATCGAAGATCTGTAGTGTGTAATCGTATTAATGCTGAGCCGAGAGCAATGGGATTATCAGATTATGTAAAACGCGTAGGTAACGATATCAAGCTATAAGCCCCCTCTACTTGTTTTTGATTACGTCATTGAAATCGGGACAGTCGACCCTCGCTATAGCGCGGTTGGTTATAGCGGTGTGCGTACAATGATTTGTTTCTATTGTTTATTATAACGCGGGTCAAGTTTCACCCCCAGTATGACGTGTCTCCTCGCTATAACGCGGGTGTCCAGGTTGATTCTCCGCCTCACGCGTTATAACGGTTTCTGATTACATAATAACCACATGTTGTGATCTTGTTGTTATTGCACACATAGTATTGAATTCCTGCCCACCATCCCCGCTTTCAAATCATGGAACTTGTACGACAGTGGTGAAATTCAGATGGGCCGTGCTGCGAACAGAATAATTACTTCCATTATACCAGTTATTAAATATTGATTATGACAAATACCACCACGTGTATACAATACTCGGTTTTACAAACTATATTGTCGGGGTGGTTGTTCGCACCTTCTGATTATAAATATCTGATAAACTTTGTCAAAGGCTTTCCCCGACTGTGCACTGGTTGAATGAGTGAGTACAATGTTAGGATGAATTATTTGTATATCTGAGTATTCCCTGGGTATATTTGCTGATTTATGTAAACACTGAAGTGTCGCCGTCAGGGTCCTGTTTTACGTGTCGCACTTTCTCTCCCGTCAGAGTTTTATCGCGTTCACTGATTCCTCTCTGTGATTGTGTGAATATTTCACCCAGAGAGCTGAGTTATCAGGCAGCGAGATAGTGAGAATATCCCGGGATTATAGCGGAGGAAAGCTTGTGGCTCCGTGGATCCGTGTTACACCGGTCTGTTAATGTGATTAGTGGGCCACAGGAGTTCACACAGATCCCGGCTTTTACAGCGAGTAGGAAATGTCCAGCCGCTCTGTCCACGAGGTGGCGCCAGTGTGTATGTGCCGCGTCATAGCGTGCAGTAAAACGTCACTTTACGTTACTCTGTCCACGAGGTGGCGCCAGTGTGCATGTACCGCGTCATAACGTGCAGTAAAACGTCACTTTACGTCACTCTGTCCACGAGGTGGCGCCAGTGTGCATGTACCGCGTCATACCGTGCAGTAAAACGTCACTTTACGTCACTCTGTCCACGAGGTGGCGCCAGTGTGCCGCGTTATAACGTGCAGTAAAACGTCACTTTACGTTACTCTGTCGGGACCACACCCGACCAACCCTCGTATCGATCCAACGCGCGCTAATATACAGGCTCATACCGTTGGATATCGCTATAACGCGGTTAGATATAACGCGGTCTCGGTTATAACGCGGGTCTGGAGTGCAATAAAAGCGTTTCTCACTGCATCCACGTAACGCGTCTCAGACGTCAAACATGGGAATGCGTGCAACATGGCTATAACGCGGTTTTATCCTTCCTCTCCCCCAGTCACCCGCGTAATACCGACAGTATTCAGTGCATCAGATAAGTAAATCACAATGTATTCCGCAATAGAAAAATGGGGCGATACGATAAAACCGCGTCATATTATTACAGCGTTACATCGGACCGTGTTATATCGGACCGTGTTATATCAGACCGCGTTATATCGATCACCTATATCGAGATTTATGTTAAGCGTCACTAACCGTGTATTCAGCACATACACGTGGCTAACGTGTTTTATATCGTGCGCTTGTATTCCCGCCACGCTTTGATGCTCGTCTATAATTAATGGCGGATTAAAACTGGCGGTAATATTTTACTCAGAGTGCTGATTTGTCGTGCGTTAGTTACACACGCACACACACACGGGTTGTGAGCACAATTATACTCGCTGACAAGTTTTCAATAAGATATCCATAACATCCTAACGGGCATGTAACTTAGGAACGGTGCGGAAATCACGCTAGTCAGGGGGTTTTTTTTCAGGAATTTTTTTATTGACTTTTACCACATACATGGTATTAAGCAGGCGGTACAAATGCAAAACCTTCCTCATCGTCCATCTATAGACACATTTTGATTAGTCAGTTGTTTACTTTGCCCATGAAGCAATGAAACGATTTAGTAAGCCACTGAGTATTAATCAGCATGACAGGAAAGTCGCGAACTCGGTGACCACCTTGTTATATTAGCTGACATCCTAGTTGTGAAGAACACGTATATCAAGTTGCGTTTGTAAATGGAGTGTAAAATTACATGAACAGATACAGTGAAGGTTAACAACGTTAATTTAGCTAATTCTTTGCATTTGAGTGTGATCCAATTCAGAGGGAAAGCAGAACTTTCACGATCCATTTCAGATATTACTCAAGAGTTATCCCCTAATTTACCGATATACGCATGCACATCATTACTCTACATAGTTATGCAAGTGGCAATTTATATAACGCGCCTGGATTCGTTATAACGCGATTCTAACATATCTCCCTACATAGTTCTGTATAGCTCGAGCCAGAGTTTAAACATAGGGATGTGTATGGTACCACGCTTTAACGCGGTATTCCAGGCTCGTCCATCACTGCCCGCGTTGTAGCGAGGGTCTACTGTGCTCGGCTTCTCACAGTGAAGCTGGCCGTTTGACCAGCCGGATATAGGGTAATTTTCCCGGAAGGCGCCAGACACGCCCACTTACGGTGACCAATGTAACGGATGCGACAAATTAGGTTAATGGCACCGCGAACTTCCCTTCGAACTGTTCGAAGCCTTCAAGTTGTCACCAAACCAAACCACCCGCTGTCTTTCTAGGCTAATCACAGTGACCCGTGATACTTAGTTGAGCAGCCACTTTTCATTAGTGTAGAAACTTTAATTACGTCATCAACCCGCCGTGTGTTTTCTCAAGGTTTTATCGCAGCTAGAGCTGTTGTTTAATCGAGTTACTCTTGAATAGGTTAATGGGCATTGGATTTAGTTAGCCATGTAAATAGTTAAGGATAAACTTTATATAGTGGAACGGATTAGGGTTTATTGGTTTTGCTTTCTTTTATTTCCAGCTCTTTGGCGCCCTTGGTATCAATTCCCGCAGTCTCATAATATTTCGCTTGGAATTTTATGTTAAATTAACTTCAAGTACCGGTTTATTATATTGTCTCTATATTTTGAATTTTGATATTATCCCTTTGCTTCCAACAGAAGAAATTAGCTAATGAATTAATCCAGTACGCCTCGTGCGATGCGATTCGGCGGAAAACATCGACTGTTCAAAATCTGAGTAAAATTTGTCTGGCATTAAATTGGATTTTCGCTCACAACGAAATGTTTGCACTTTTCTTTTGTTTGTCAAAATAACCGCACGTGAAAAGCCCGCGAATGTGCGCGTGACCACCGTATGACGTACGCACCGTGAATTGTGACGTCAACGCTTTACGTCGAAATATGTCTCACTCCTGGTCGGATTGCAACTGTCTGAATAGAACTATGCAGATATTGGATATCATGTAAAATTGGCTGGATTTTATTGTTGCTACCTGACTTTAGTGATATTCCGCTGGAAGCAAACATCCCCTCGCAGAGCCACCATGTATTTCTTCAGGAAGCACACCAGACATATAGCGTACGGTACCGGTATAAATATATACATACATAAGTCAATACTTTAAAACCTCTCCCAACCCTTTCCCGCTCGTCTTAAATTACACCCGCATTTTTATAGCGTCAATATTTGTCTTGTGTAGATACGTGGATGTGCTTGGTTTTTTATCCAGTTAAAAGCTCGACGGTTGTTACGTTCTGTGTTGCGCCGCGGTAAGTGTTTTAGCACACTCCACTCGGGCGGGTCTAATAACCGAACCGCCACTACAGCGGGATACCCGGGGATTTATCAATAGTCGGGGGTGTTGTTGATCACATTGTGCATATATCTATAACGATTAATATACATGTATTTAGAACACCGACATTGTCACGCTTCCCACGAATCGTCCGTCAGAACCCACCACGGTTTCTCACACGGAGGAGGTCGTCAGCACTTTCACTTCTAAAGTCGGCAAAAACCGCGTCTGCGTGTGTGAACGAATTCAGTGAATTCACGTGGTGAGAATAGTTTTGAATCGCGGAAACTGCACGCGGCAGACGACGCCACGAGTGTGGTGGTATTGTGTGGGATTCGCGGCGGTGTTGTCGTCAGTGGTGCGTCGTCTCAGTGATCTGTAGAAACGCTTTGTTATAGAGAGCGCGTGCGTGTGTGATTGCTGTGTATGGAATTAATTAGCAGGTAAGTTAGTGGGTAAGTGCACCACGGCCTAGTCACTCACCTTTACAATATCTGACTCCCGTTATACATACACTACTACGGCAGATGGTCGATATAACGCGGGTCGATATAAAGCGGTTATCGGTATAACGCGGGTCTATAGTCACCACCGATTTAGATGTTCTATTGTTTATCATTACGCAATCAGCACTCACCCATATCAGTGCATACTTCCCAATATAACGCGTTTTCAGGCATGTCCTATTTACCCGCGTTATATTGATAACAGACTGTGCGTACATGTATAAGTGCGTTAATTAACTGGACTCGGTAATTGAACTTTCCCGACGCTGAACTCCCGGTGTAATTGTACGTGGGATTACAGGATTCTCTGAAAGTGTTCCTATTGCCAGAGATTGACGAGTGACAACGCCTACTCCTCGTGTAATTTTCCGCAATCCTCTTGTTTTACCGCCTTATTATTAGTCACGATGCACGTGAATTACATGTATAAGACCATGGCTGACTCTGCAGAAAGGGGCCACTGTCTCGCTGTTCATCAGCTTTTCCTGGACTCTCATAGTTAATTACCCCCCAAGGTTACCCCAAATTGTGCCGTCATAACATCTATTAAAAGCCGCCTTCTCCAATATATCTAGATTGAAGTCAAGATTTTTCTTAGAGTTAGAAATGCCAAGAGTTTACTTGACATATTTGCGTGGATTTATGAGTTAAAAGGAGGGCCGTTTTCCTGGTTTCCGTGAATTTACAGCCGCGTTTCCTGGGTTCTGACTAAAACGCTGCCCTATCCCGGTTACAATCTCACGCAGGCGTCAATAATAACAGGATATGTTTGCTGACTGTAGAAACGGCTCACAGTTGGCATTCTGGGTACTAAATTATCACCAAGAATGATTTAAAGCCAACATTTCGATTACTTTTGAATTAAGAACAGAGACGTTTTCCTGGCTTTCTAGAATACCGGCCACGACTTCATGGACTTATTAATTAATAATAAGACCACATTCATGGATATCTAGCTATAAATCCATGTTTTCCTGATAAATTGTGAACACGTATACCCGGATGTTTTTCATTTAGAACCCCCATTTCCTGGCTACAGACGTACGTCTGATACGCAGCCCTGTATAAGAGGCATTTCCTGAGTAAACCGGGTTCTCCAGTAGCCGCGTTTACAGCACACACAGAGGTCCTTACCTAGTGTTTATATGTTACATGTAACTATGTTTGCCAGGCCCAGACTGCACTGTTAACATACAGACCAATAATCAGCTTACTGCTGCCCGTGGTGACAGCTCAACTGTAGCGCACGGTAAAATACTTAGTACGGGCTACAGTAGACGATCGATATAACGCGTTTCACTGTAAAGCCAAACTTAACATAAACGTGAGCTCGCCGTGTCCCCTGACTAGTATTTCTATGGTGTTCTTTATAACGCGGCTCAAATGTCACCCTTAGAAATCAACTCATGGCTACCAGCGTTATACCGAGTGGCTGCTGTATCTACTACCTTATGTACATGGAAGCCTCAAAATACTTCAAAATATGTCAATTATTAGAGCTAGAATATTCACCACGCTCAGCTCACGTCTCCATGTTGTGATTGATCCGTGGCACTGCTATGCACTGATGATCCGATTAAAAGTTGTTCATGTATATATACATATATACAAATATACATGTACATTATATATATGAAGTTTTAGCAACCAATGTGGTCATGTGTGTCACACAAATCTCGCACAAAATTCGCACATTTTCATCTCTCATGGTGCAGAAATTTACACGATGCAAATTAAGCATATTTAGATTGCATATTTACGCATTCGTGGTTTAATTCCATGTTTTGTACGTTAAGTTGTTTGATTCACCAGGTGAAATATTTGTGTGAAATTAAATATTGCCCCGCCGGGCCTGTGATATTCTGACACGGAGGTGCCACAAGTGAGATAAAAACGTCCCCTAGCTGTCACACAAACACGTCCCCAAGTTGTCACACAAACATGTCCCCAAGTTGTCACACAAGTGGCTGTTCAGCTTGGAAACTTACCAACAATTCATTCATCAATTCAACTCCCACCTAAATCCATGTAAAGTAATTTACTCGTCCTTTGGTGTGATTTATTCACCGACTATCGATTAAGCGGTGATTTATTGCATATACAGTATAGATTACGTTGATTATCGTGGAAGAAATGGTTAATTATTGTTACATTTTAATCCATGATGTGATAACGCCGGAAAGTGGGTTGGTTTATAGGTTACAGTAAACATTGTTATTTGATTTAGACCGGTAATTAATATTGAGTTTGACCTATAATTTCTCTCCGAAAAGCGTTTAGATTAGAGCATGTAATTACATTACAGAGCTCGAACGGTTCAGACATCCGTAAAGCGAACAACTTTAACCAATGTGTTTCAGAGGGTTTTTAAAAATAGCAGAACTTTCGGACTGGCTAGTTGACGCGAAAAGGGATCGTCTAATAAAAGGCATTATAATGATACGATGCAACTTGTTACTGACTCTCTTTTCGAGAATTGTCCCTTCAATAATATTTCTCCAAACCGACTCTCATATCGAGATAAATTAGGTTAAGTGACACTCTTTTCGAGGAATTTTTGCGATAAGTGACCCCCATTTCAATATAATAATATTTCTCTATGACTGACCCTAAAGTTCACGCACCCGCGAATGGTGCTGGTTTTGGTGAGGAGAAGAGAGTAGTGGCCTGTGTCGTCTACTCACACGTCTGCCTAACTGTTCTCGCTAAACGCTAGTAGTACGAGAACTCCACCATTTCTGCTGCTGGAAAGCCTGTCTATACTACTGTCATGCCTCCCCTGCTTACAACGCATTCTCGTGGATTCCCGTCTTAAAATGGCTCTCACATCAAAATCATGAAATTTATCTGTACTTGTATAATCAAGGACAACTAATGAGGTATTGTTCTGACAAATCTCCTGTACAGATACCCAGGAGTGTGA
The DNA here is from genome assembly GCA_035585475.1 of Armandia brevis. Classification (NCBI taxonomy): domain Eukaryota; kingdom Metazoa; phylum Annelida; class Polychaeta; family Opheliidae; genus Armandia; species Armandia brevis. The sequence goes on along the minus strand of JAXGGS010251736.1, from coordinate 5,524 downwards.
GGCGAGACCCAAGTTTGTGTCTCGGGTTTCTTAGTCTCACAATAAATATTATTATTATGCTTTAGGTGTCGATATGACGATATGTGTTAGAGCCTCGGTAGACTTAATTAGTAGTTGGTTTGTAATGAAGTACAGCCTGGTTAGGTTATGGTTAGGACCTGGTAAAGCCTGATATTGATTTCCCTGTAGAGCGTCCCCGTTTGTACCACAGCTCAGTGTCACCAGTTGAATCGATAAGTTTGTGAATATTTCCGTCCCACCTCCGTCCTGTGCCGTCATTTTTCTACGCAGCGGGATAATCAGATATCCTTCTATAGCAGCAGACCCTCGCTATAACGCGGACATTTATAACGGTGTTCTCGTTATGGCGCTGGTCGAATGTGCCTCGCAATGGCTTTTCCGAATTGTATTTGTCATCATGACGTAGTTGTAATGGCACCCGCAGGAATACACGGAGCACTGCTACATGTAGCGAGGGTCTACTGTGTGTAGATATGACCGCGTTATAGCGAGGGTCTACTGTGTGCAGATATGACCGCGTTATAGCGAGAGTCTACCGTGTGGAGATGTGACCGCGTTATAGCGAGGGTCTACTGTGTTCAGATATGACCGCGTTATAGCGAGGGTCTACTGTGTGCAGATATGACCGCGTTATAGCGAGGGTCTACTGTGTTCAGATGTGACAGTGTTATAACGAGGGTCTACTGTGTTCAGATATGACAGTGTTATAACGAGGGTCTACTGTGTTCAGATATGACCGCGTTATAGCGAGGGTCTACTGTGTTCAGATATGACCGCGTTATAGCGAGGGTCTACTGTGTTCAGATGTGACCGCGTTATAGCGAGGGTCTACTGTGTTCAGATGTGACCGCGTTATAGCGAGGTTCTACTGTGTTCAGATATGACCGCATTATAGCGAGGGTCTACTGTGTGTAAATATGACCGCGTTATAGCGAGGGTCTACCGTGCGCAGATATGACTGCGTTATAGCGAGAGTCTGTTGATGTAGTTATAGTTACGTATTCTTTATCCACTCTTTATGATCTTTTGTAAACACTTTTATTTGATCTTTTGATCGTATTATCTGCGACCTTCAGTGTTGAAGGAATCGTAATACATACGGGTATTAACAAGATAAATAGCTCTCAATGATCCATATAAACTGAATATTCAGATTGCAATAAGCGTAAGAAATATCGGAAATTCACATTGCTTGGGTATATTGATCACAAGGAAGATTACCGTGTTCTCGGTATTTAAACAAAGATCCGCTGACGAATTTCGTTAAGCGCGGGTCCCTTCTTTTTATAAGATTCGTGATTATAATCTAGTGACGGTTGTTCGCTATTTGTATTTCTCTCATACGCCGACCTGTCCCACTGATTTCAGATTTCTTGCCAACGTTTTGGCGTATCATGAGACGATAATAAGTGAATCGGGTGTCTTGTAGAATTCATCATGGTTATATGACATTGCAATGTCTAGCCCGAGGTATCTAGCCTAGCCTCAGACTTTAAGTCCCGCTACACAAGCTACCAGTAATCCAGCTATTGATTACATAATCTGTAGCAGTGCTAAAATTATTATTATTATTATTATTATTATTACTTTACTCTACTGCGGTGTGAGATACCACTCACACTATATTATTTATATTATACAGAATTTGTTGCACTACGCGACAAAAATACTATAATTTTATAAATCATACTGAGTCTCTTTATTGTTCATTTTTGTAATATCATGACTTAAATCTTGTATGAGATAGTCTAATAAACAAATATCAGTATATATTATATCGATCTGCATTGAGAGCCAGAGTTTAGTCGGTGATTGACATATCTGGACCAGGTTGATGTTTGCTCGGGATATATTTATGTCACCTGCCATCTGTTGTCAAGACACAAACCTCACTCACAATGTATGTACTAGGTTTGGCACGAGCCCTCGGCCCCATACTTCCCTGACCCATGCCTACACCTGTGCACATTGTATCGCACAGATTCACAGCTCACCTCGCTACCACTCAGCACACAACTATAACAAGTGAAGACAATTTCGTCACCTCGCCGAATCCATCATGTGGAGTCGTGACTTTTTATGATTAGAAACGTTTTAAAAATCGATGGCTTTTTACAACTTTAACAAAACTCTGTGGACGAGCTTAAATCCCTTCTATAAACCACCAACAATGACACGTCAAATCACCCGTATATGAAATGATATTGAGGATTTAAAAAGAAGTGGTTTTATTGGTGCTTGTTAGTCCGCTCTCTGATGTCGGCGGTGGAATTGCACTGGTATAAAATGTCGGTACAAGAAATGTCGATATGAATTTGGCTCGGTATGAGAAATGAAACAATGAGCTCATTCTGTTCAGTAATAAAACTCCATCCTGTCTGCTGGCAATATATGATTCCGTTTTATCATGCATTATATCTGGTATTGATTATTTCTGTTAACATTGAAAAAACAACCAGAAAATATAAAAATGCAGTCTAGTCGTAGAGTGCAGACCGATATGTTACATCGTATAAGCTTCATAATTGATACACAGCTCTCTCGGTATAACGTGATTTACGCTAGAAAGTCCGCTCTGGGATGGTAGACACATTGTATTTTCTTTGGCTTTCTATAACGTGTGTTGAATCGCTATATCGAATCATATTTGTACCTCTACACATTTGTTCCAATTTTTGTATCAGTTGATCAATTATGATTTACAGTAAGTGCTCGATGAGACGCGATTTGATATACCATATTCTTCGATATAACGCGCATCTACCAATAACCGTGTCGCCTGCTTTGTGTTTTCTATAGCTCTCAGTAGCCTATCATAATACTTGGTACCTCGATATAACGCAGATTTAAGACCTGTTTCCCGTTAACGCGTTATACCAAGCATCTACTGTATACACGTGTGTGCACTTATAACGTCGACCCAGATGCCCGTCCCACCAATCATGGTGACCACCTTTAATACTGGCTATAAATCGACCCTCACCACTCTATATGTAGACATAGATAGATTAGCACCCAATGAGTACCTGTAACCCACACATTGTACCCTACCGTCCTGTGGTTTCTGTATATGTAGACATAGATAGATTAGCACCCAATGAGTACCTGTAACCCACACATTGTACCCTACCGTCCTGTGTTTCCTGTGTATGTAGACATAGATAGATTAGCACCCCATGAGTACCTGTAACCCACACATTGTACCCTACCGTCCTGTGTTTTCTGTGTATGTAGTAACTAGGTATCGATACTTTCTCGGTGTATTGACAAACATATAACCCGTGTCTAACATTCAGCACACAGGGAGGTCACTTATATCCACACGCAGCCAAGATCAATATGACATTTACAGTCGGTAGATTACATATACCATTACACATATACACAGTCGTGATATCAGACGTATCTTACGAGACTTTGATGAGAAAATTTCACTTTAAATGAAGCGAATTAGCAAGGAAACATTCCTCTTGTATCTATTGATTTTAATGATATATTTTATGACTCGGTTTAAAAGCAAATAGTTGAGGTCAGGCTGAATTTTGTCATGCCGTATTTGTACCTACAATCCCCTTGATTGAGCTGCGATAGCTAACACCTCCCGTTACCCCCCCCCCCCCCCGTGCCTCCTGTCTATGGCGACATACCCCCCCCCCCCCTGTAATCCCCCAACCCTTCACTTCACCACCTGATAATCCCGTGCACCAGCCTGTGTACCCCTCCACACCCCCTCCACACCAGACACACGAGAGACCAGTCTACCTCTGATCCACTTCACCACACACACTCACAAAGCCGGCGGGATAAGCCTCGGATTACCTTGATCCCGCGGCCGGATTAACGTATCCACCCGAGCTGTATAATCCTCGCCGAGCTAGTATATAATCCCTAGCACACAGTGTGGAGAGCGCGAGGAGAAAGTCCACACGGAGCACGCCGCCGCTCTCTCTCCCGCTTGTAAGCGCGCCCGTGTGTTGTCAGCTCGCGGCTACCGGGGACCAGCGGCGCACCTCCGGACCGTGATCCCACACCCGGCCGGGTCTCCTCCTCGCGTCTCTGTGCTTAGCAACGTGACCGCGCTCCCGTCCCCCCGCCGGGCCCCTCGTGCTTTCACCGCCGTGTCTCCTCACACACAAACACACACAGAGACACATACATACATACATACATACATACTTACATAGCCGCTGTGTACTCTGACATATCACACAGCGAGCGCGAGGTGGCTTAACGCAAAACACTGCCGCGGGATTTACACAACAGCGACGGCGGATTTAAGGGAATTAACGCGTATTAATCAATCGTGATCCGTGTGTGTGTGTGGTGAACGCAAACTTTGCTCCGTGTGATCCGGTGGTGAGGTGTTTTTTATGCACTGTAAAAAAACTCACCGGTGAGCGATAGCTAACGACAGGATTGGAGACGTTTGGTGTTCTGCTAATTTGGAATATTTATCTTGTGATTTTACCTACATACATACGGTGGATATGATTTATCATGGGCCGAAGGAAATCAGTTCGGTAGGTCACCCCTCGTTCTTAAACATCGTCTCCTCCTAGCAATGTATCATCGATATAGCACACTACAAACCGTTGTTGTGTCCGACCTCTCAGATCAGTTGTGTAAAGAACAGTGAACTTTAAGTTGGTGAAAATATGGCACATGTCAAACCATTTCAAACTTGACTCCAGCTTTTAGTGATATTGTCACATATTATCACGATTTTTTACTTGTTTTTCGTGATCAAACGTGGTGTGTGTGTGTTGATTGTGTTGTTTAGACAGAGAAGAAAAGCTTTGTATGTTAAACGCGCACAGTCAAGTTGTCTGTAAATGGTGAACCTCGACTTCCCTTCCCCCGGGTTTGTTTTAATGTGTGTCAGCCATGTATGCGGGTCTCGTATTTACCAACACCAGTTTGTCTAGCATGACAACAGCAATCTGAGGTGAATTTTACAGATCTGCCCGAGCGTTAAACAAATTCGCGTTCACACATTGAGGAAAAGTAAATTGTTTGATTTCACAGGATTAATCGAACTTCCATAGAAATAATTGGAATATATATTTAAGATTTGCTTATATATTTCTTCCTATTGTCAGTCCTATAGGTTGATATATTCCTGTCCGCTTTCTTTTATAATTTTAATTAAGTATATGTCAAACTTAGCTTGGCTCTCACTAGATAACGATAAACCGTTACTGGACGTGCGGATTAAGCCGGCTCTGTCATGGATTAGCACGGATCTGAGATTATCGCACAGTCTCAGGTGTCAGATTAGAGGCGGATTATCGTGATATAGGAGCGAGATTAAGGATTTAGGTTGAGAGATTCGAGTGAGTTTGTCCACATGTCTCCGGGTATTCGTGTTTATATCGTGCACTTGTGTGTCTTTGTTTAACCGAGAAAAACAGAGTTCTGATTCAAATCAACTCTGATGATCCCTGGTGTCATAGGACAACTCTGATGATCCCTGGTGTCATAGGACAACTCTGATGATCCCTGG
>JAXGGS010251403.1:4382-15072 GCA_035585475.1 Armandia brevis | reverse complement strand
CTGTGCACAAACTAAAGCAATCGATGGACCAAACAGGAATTGAATCCGAATCTTTACTTTTGTCGTTCCAAACTGCTTCCATTAACATAGATGATGCAATCGACAACCTCCATCACAATGTAGATGTTGAGAAAAACTGCAACCGCCTATTTCATATTGATATAGGTGAAAACGTAAGTTACGCAAACACAAGTGAAGTCTAGGGATCGGTAAAATCAAAGCATGACACTTATATTGTATATTCATGATCTTTGAAATCGTGAACTTAACGATAATTGTTACTCTGGGCTTTTACAATCAAGGTTACAAATAACATTGACCTGCTTCTTCTGAATTTGATCGTTCTTGGACGTATTCGACACACTAATGGCTATGTATGGAGGAGAAACCCGCATCATTACTACGTCATTGAGACTCTTTATACAGAGAGACCAGATACCGTTAGTGAATCGTAAATGTGTCGAAATAGGTTGTAACCGTCACATTTATAAACAGCCATGGATCAGGTATTTTAAAAATTACAGGATGATGACAAGAGGATTCGTAGTACATTTTGCCAGCATTCTGAGTTGCTTCAATCACTCTACGCTCTCCTGCCAAAGACTCGCTGTTGGTCTCCCGATGACAGTCAGCTGCTTATATTGAACGAAACCAGTGGTATGCTTATTGTTCTAAAATAGTAATGTACATTTATGGTATATAATTATGTTAACAATGTATATATGTTTATTCTAGAGTTAGAGAGAAGATATGGAAAGTCAGCCACAGCAAGCACCCAAAGTCAAACGATAGACAAAAACGCGTTCAAACAGGATTTATTTCAGAGGCCATACCATTATCTGACCACCGGGAAATATAAATCAAACAACACCGAGCAGGATGACAACAAGATGTTGCAATGTTTTCAAGAGTATGACATTACAATGGATGTATTTATGTGATAAATGTGATCGGTTTAGATAAAATGTATCACTATTTGTTATTTGTCATGTCTATAGTCAATGCGGACTGTCCAATCCTTCATGGGGAGAAATCAGAAATTTTGTGAGCTTTCTGAATATACGGCTTTCCATGGCAGAGCAGTCCATTTTTTGTAGTGACTACTTAGCTCCAGATTTACCAGGATTCATGGCGTTTGTTGTAAAATTTCTCATTCAAATGTCAAAGGTGAGCAATTGGCCGGATTACCTTGCGAGGCTATGATTGTGAAGATACTGTGCCAGTAACAGAATCTTCTGAATTTTCAGGACTTCTCCACGCGATCGTTAAGTTTAGCAGAGGAAAACTCCCAAAGCGGCAACGTGAGTAACTTAAAAATAATTGTTCGGGAATTATAGATTTTTCCAAGATATTCATTCTTATTGCGTACTTGAGTTAATCATCACTAATACATTTGATAGGAAACACAACAAGATGTATTTCAAATGAAAAGGACTTGGGAATCCAGGTAGGTATTAGTGTTAGTAAAATACTAAATGAGAACTGTCGTCTCCATGGCGTACAATCCTGTTTCCTTTTCTTTTCAGTCCGCATCCTTACATCTTCTTCAATCAAGATGGGATGTCTATGACCTTTCTTGGATTTTCCATTGACCGCACCGGGACTCTTAAAGATCCTACAGGCAATGTGTTGGAGGAGCAGATCATAAAGAAGGATCTACGAGATGCATTAACTCGTAATCAAGTTAACCTTCAAGAGGACTTTGACGAATTGGAAAGGTAATCTTTTTCAATGATTTTCCACCTCATTGCGGATACAAATTTCATATTTATGCCATCGATTTGTACATGACCCTTTATAATTGTAACAGAGATGAGAAATTAAACAAGTTGAGGATTGTGTTGGGAGTAACGCATCAGAAGGATCCTGATCCAACTTACGAGTTGACAACTGACAATGTCAAAAAGATCCTCGCCGTTTACATGAGATTCAGGTGTGCATTTGTGTACGTCTGCACATATCACTTTAGTTTATGGACATTAAGTTAGCTTTATGAAATTACAAATTCATATTGCAGGTGTGGAATACCTGTAATTGTTATGGGGGAGACAGGCTGTGGGAAAACCAGATTGGTTCAGTTCCTATGCGACTTACTCAAACCGGAGCAGAAATTGTCTAATACTTCTGCGCCACTCAAAAACATGTATTTAAAAAAGGTAAAAGAAGGTCCAACTAAAGACTTGCACAAACAAATTGTAAAAACAAAATGATGCACTGTTTATTACACCATGATATTGTTCGGATCGCAGGTACATGGTGGCACTACTCCAAAAGATATAGAAAAGGCAATCGAAGAAGCGAATACATTAGCTGTGAGAAACAATAAAGACTGCGATTCAAGTCTTACAACTGTTCTGTTTTTCGATGAGGCCAATACTACCGAGGCGATAGGTCTCATTAAAGAAATTTTATGCGACAAAGAAAAAGACAAGAAACTCCAACTACACAAACAGCTATCAATAGTTGCTGCGTGTAACCCGTATCGCAGGTACATCCATGTTGGTCGTAGACTCACATCTTGTACCTTGTACAAACGCATTTCCCCAGATATATCTAGGTTAGACTTTTTTTTACACTTTCAGACACTCCGATGAAATGATCAAACGGCTTGAACAGGCTGGTCTTGGGTACCATGTAAAAGCTGATTCGGTCAGAGATCGCATGGGAAGAATGCCGATGAGACATCTAGTATACAGGGTTCAACCAATGCCAAAAAGTCTTCTACCCTGTGTTTGGGATTTTGGAACCCTCAGTAACGATGTTGAGAAGCTTTACATACAACAAATGGTTCAGAAATGTGTTTCGGTATGTCTAATCCTGTACATATTTATTTTGGGTTTAATTGATGAATTAATGTGAAAGTGAATTAATCAACATAATGAATTAATATCTGTCATCACTAGAGGCTAAATGACAGTGCCGATTTTCTACAACACTCGTCAACTATAAGCAACATCCTAGCGAAATCACAAGCTTTCATGCGAGATCAAAAGGTAATAGAAACATGAATTATATAGACATCAAAATACACAATATTGACATTCCAGTCACAGTTTTCATTTCTAATCTACAGCAAGAATGCAGTTTTGTAAGTTTACGAGACGTAGAGAGAGTGTTGAAAGTGATGATGTGGTTTTACACTTACCAGGAGCATATCACACAACTAACTGAAAATAGCCGAACGGACCTAAATCGTGGTGAATTATACCAGGTAAGTTGTTTACTTGAATAAAACTGTACAATTTTACGGTTATCTCAGTCGATATGTGTATTTCTGTTATAAGATTGGTTTAAGTTTACCAATTCTAATAAATTTGCCCTTGAGTTTATTTGCAATGACTGGTCTGCTGTTGCATCTACATGGATTACACACAACTTCCGACACACCCCGCGACATCATTTCTCACCACATCCTTTTCCTGCTTTAACGAGTTTCCCCATCAATTGGCCACAGGAAATAAATCAGCATTAATATATTCGTGAAATTGAGTACTTTATATGTTTTAATTACAGAAATATGATTAGTGATAGGTAAATTAAAACCTTAGTATTTGACTTGCATCCGGTACATTGGCTAATCAGTTAATCAAACTTCCGACCCATCATCCTTCTTTCAGGTTACTAACTTATAAACAGTTTTAACTGATAGAACAATAATCAATCTTTTAAAATCAAGTTTACGTCTTAGGTTGATGAGAAGATTAAGCGATCGCTTATCTGTGCACTTGGTGTTTGTTACCACGGATGCCTCGAACAGGAAACTCGTGCAAAGTACAGGGAAGACATCTGTCAATATTTCACCGGTCCGCTGAAACTTGTAGCAGACGTGTTTATGCAAGAAATACACTGGTGAGTCGAGCTATCCATTAACAAATTGATTTGATTGAACAATTAATACACGATGCATACCTAAATCGTTCCATGGAAATTAGAACATATAGCTCTCGGTGTTGCTTTTCTAGGTGTCAAGATGCTTTTCTGGAGGAAATGAAACTGGACAAGGATATAGCGAAGAACTTAGCTTTAAAAGAAAACGTTTTTATGATGGCAATCTGCATTGAACTGCGAATTCCTTTGTTTCTCGTTGGAAAACCTGGAAGCTCCAAGTCATTAGCTAAAACAATAGTCATGTCACATATGCAGGGAGATGGGTCCCGTTCTTCATTTTATAAGAAAATGAAAATGGTTAGGTTATATCCATAATCTACACCCAATGCAATCTTGTATTTGATAACCTTTCATACTATAAACCTTGATTAGCATATTAGTATATCAACTTTGTCTACCCTCAGATCCACATGATTTCGTACCAATGCAGCCGCATTTCAACACCAGAGAGTATCATAGACGTGTTTAATCAATGTGCAAATTTACAAAAAGACAAAGACTTGGACAAATTCACGTCTGTTGTTGTGCTCGATGAAGTTGGATTGGCTGAAGATTCCGATCAAATGCCACTCAAAGTAAGCTGTTCACCCCTTTGAATTGACATATTTTCTAACAACTTTGGAACATATCACAATACTAAAGTTAGGCATCAGATAATCAAGTATTAATCTTTTTATTTATAGACACTTCATTCATTGCTCGAAGACGGATCAACCGATGAATCGGAAGAGGATGGCGCCAAGAGCCCTCAGTATAAGAAAGTAGCTTTTATAGGTATTTCAAACTGGGCACTAGATCCTGCAAAGATGAATCGAGGTGTACTTGTTCACAGAGGAGTCCCAGACAAGGATGAATTGATCACAACTGCTAGGTAATATAGATGAGCATCAGTATGACACTCACCGTCTCAGGCGGTTTGTATCCTATCTCTTTTACGCTTCCTACTTCAGAGGGATATGTGCTGGTAGTGGTGGTGTGTCATTTTTGGACAAACATATAAAAACATTGGCGGATTCTTACCTTAAAGTTTATACAGATGCGATGCAAAGCCGACGCGAATTCTTTGGACTGCGAGACTTTTACAGGTATGACGATGCAGCCTATAGTTGATTAAAGAAGTACACGTTCTTAGGTATACGAAATTGAATTGTTGTGCTTATAGCTTGATTAAGATGCTGACATCAGTGGTGAAAGATAAAAAAAAAGAACCCTGCTGGGGTGAATTCAAACATGCTGTTTTGCGTAATTTTGACGGCTTGATTGACGTGGACCCTGTTCCTATATTCATGGAGAAGCTAGCCCTTAGCTCCTATAAGGTTAGCCAGAAAATATATATTAGTAACACGCTCGGACCTGTTCTTTGTATTCAGTTTTTACACCTATAGTAATTATACTATAAAAAAACTCTAGAATAGCTGTCGATTGCCTGAGAAAACTAGTCAAGCATATACAAGTATCTAAAGACTATAGATATAATTGTAAGGTATGATGTCGGGAGAATATCTCATTTCATTGCAGATTCACTCTGAAGATCCGGACTGTTCGCCTCTGGGTTTGATACAAGCTTGTGTATCACCACAGAACCACAGGTAATATATATATTACTTATCAGTGTCGTATACAGATTTACTCTATGCAGGCCACCCGCGGTGGGTCGGTATCCATCCATGCATTTATTGGATCTGTTTCCCATAAAACAGATCTTGCTCAGCCGCGTGTTTCCATTTAATTGAATGTGAAGAATTCAATTTCCGTTCACGTATCCGATGAAATAAGCATTTCATACAGCAGTAACCACTTTTTGCATATCTTAAATTCAATATAGTCAATATCTTAGTACTTGTTTCATGTCAAACGTAGAGAAGTTGATTAAGTTGACTTATACAAATGGGTGTGATAATTGGTTTCACATATAGACCATAAATAGTCTTTCCATTCTTTTATGTTATGTCAGTGTTGTATAGCGGGCGAAATCATACAGCGAATGGTATTTTGTATATAGTATGTATGAATGGCTGACATAGACATGTAAATATACGTCAAATTAACTTTTATTGCATGTTTTACCTTGAAAGTGAGAACAGATATTTGCTGGTTCTGACCGAGAATTATGCTGGCCTTACGATTATTCAAGAAATGCATGACATAGATCCTGTTACAATTTTTGGCAGCAGTTTTCCACGGGACCAAAGATACACGGAGGTATGTTTATCTCGACATATTTAGGTGCGCATATTTGGGATCAAAAGAACGACTCATGTTTCATTGTATTATTTTAACAGTCATCACGGTTTCGATTTTTACTTCAAGATTTGCCGCAATATTAATAGAATTAAGGTTTGCATGGAAACGGGAAGAACTGTGATTCTGCTGAACCTTGAGAACCTTTACGAGTCTCTTTATGATGCGCTCAACCAATACTATGTTTACCTTGGAGGTGAACGATTCGTAGATCTCGGCCTTGGCACCCAAAGGGTAAAATGTAAAGTACATAGGAACTTTAGGTAATTGGTAGGATGATGACAGACTATAATTTCAATATTACCGTTTCAATACATATTATAATCATTGCATGATCGGTACTATGCATTTTCAGATTGGTTGTTGTTGCTGAAAGGAGTCATGTTTATGACACATTCCCAATACCACTGATAAACAGATTAGAAAAACATTTTCTTACCATGGATACTGTACTCAAAGATGAGATGAGAGAGGTCGTAGTCATTCTGTGTCGATGGACAAAAGAATTCTGTACAATTCAAGCAAGGTAATTATATTTTTGTTCCATCATCTCTTGATTATATTTTCTTGATGTTTTTTGTCATCAAACTTGCACCTAACAATTAATCTGACCTCTCTAGCGATGAGGCAAAACCAGAGGATATATTCATCGGGTACAACGAGGACACCATTCCGTCAATAGTTTACCAGGTTTACAACCTTGAAGGAAGTATCGTTGAGGTAGATGATGCGGTTAGAATTGGTAAAGAAAAGTTGCTTCAGTGCTGCGCTCCAGATGCAATTGTTAGATTGAGAGGGACAGCGTTAGATACAGATGAAGAATTCATACACAATGTGTACTTCAATAAACAGCAACATGAATGTTTAGCAGATTTCCTCCAGCAGATGGGAAGAGGAAAGATGAACGAGATTCGTGTTCAAGTATGTTTGTTACATTCTTTCTCGACCAGTCATATCAACATGGACTATGCCCCTGTGTACAATCAGTACTAAACCGAAACTAAGTCCAACTATCATGGTTATTAGTAACCTGGTTTATATTCTGAGACACCTTTTGTAGAAGGGTTAAAGATGATAATGTATAATTCGTCTGAAACAGATAACAACCCACTCGGGCTTGCTGTCTAGGCGTGATGCAAAAGAGGTTGTCGAAGAAATGGGCTTGAAGACGGATAAAGTTTATCTACGGAATCTGCAGTCGTTCGAAACAGAACAACAGTTTCGGATCGAAATAAGGTACATCCCATGGATTGCAAGAGAGTCTCAATAGAAAATAAACAGGGCAGCATAAAACAATAGAACTAGTTTTTCAGAAAATTCTTGGCTAAACACGAGTCTGAGCTTTTGATTATTCAATGTCCTGCTGGACACAAGAATCAGGATCTAATTGCTTGCGCCCAGCACTGCATCATGGATGAAATCCAAGACAAAAGGGCAATGAAATCTAGTGAGAGGCAGTGGAACATAGTGTTTATCATACAACTGCCTCGTGTGCGTGGAGGATGTTTCAAGGCATCAATGGTTAGTAATAAGTATTAGAAACTTGACACGCTTAAGGACAATTGATATCCTCGCATGATGAAGTACATGATCGTTTACAGAACTCCAACTGGGATCTTTATCACATTGACGAGCTGGCTAGAAATAAGTTTTCTATTCCATCCATAAGTCAACTTAAAGACATAACCGTGGGCACATTATTCAAAACCTCCCTCGAAAATGACAACATGCTTGACATTGGTCGGCTGATCCTACACTGTATACACAGCGCTGCTTCCATGGTTAATGATCCTGAGGAGAATTCAAGCAGGAAGGGCGAACGCCTCCGAAAGCTCCTCATCCTTAAGAAACCAGATTTAGGTAATCTAGGACACGGATATTTGGATAAATTTGATCCCGAGTATGTTATGTTTCCGATAGGTACACACTCATGTGTTACAGGTGCCTCCTTTTTGAATGCGATGAAGAGATTGTTGACTGACTTGCTGTGTGAAAAGGAGGATCAACAACTAGATGAACATAAACATGGCTGGCTTGCAAGAGATGTAGCAAACGCCCAAGCAATCAACCGGTCAGGAACATTCCGGTGAGTTGATGTGAATTGTGTTTCTTTTTGTCATGAGCAGTTGAACTCCTTGTCGGATTTAGCACAATTTGAAAATCGTGTTTGCACTGTCCAATGAATTTTCTACCCAGGAGAGCGCTGTGGAAGTATTTGGAGTCTAAGGTGCAGCCCATCATTGCCGCCATATTTGCTTATTTAGACACAAACAACAACTTAGACACATTGGATGCCGATCCATGGATGAATGAAATCTGGAAAGATGTTTTTCGAAGCGTCGGAACGGATTCACCTATATTGAATTTGCATTACATGTAGGTGGAAAACATTTTTTTAAATCATAAGGGTACCATGCACACGATAAAGATGAATATTGCAGACCGCAACCAGATCAGAAACACAGGGATACCAGAAATGGGTTGTTTATGGTTTTGCATAACATCGCGTCCAATCATTGCAAATGTACTGACAGATAGTCTGTGTTACATGTTGTAGCTCTTGCTGTACCCAATGTTATTTTGGGTATCTGGGAATCAGGGTTAAGGAAGAAATCATACAAATGTTTCAGGTTGGGGCAACAACTAAGTTTTTATTAGTACTAATAATTAGAGCATGACATTGCATTCTGCCTTGTTGACTTGAGATCGGCAAAACATGAATACTTGAGTTCATGTTCATATTTTCACAACCCCCCGAATCCAGCCCTGCCAAGAATTATGTATGGACCATAGCTTACCTATCATGTGACATGGGTACAATGGCCTGAGTCAGTAGTCCCTAGGGACCTCCCAGTGGTCCTAGGCCCAACAGTCTGTTAATCAATATTTACATTCAAAAAATGATTAAATGATTCGGAATATGAATCCTTGTCAAAAATGTTTATATATATTTACATTCAAAATCTGATCTATGGCCTAGCACTTGTCAATAACAATGCTAATACTTTTTAACAATCTTGAGTACAACTCATGGTTTATAAAAACCTGTTAATAAATCTAACTAACTCAAAACCCAGTGTAGGTGTGTAGTTTTTATCAAAAGCCCAGTGTAGTTGTAGTCCGGATTTAACACTTAAGTCACTTATGTGAGATGCGTCCACACATCTGAGATCTGTGAAAACACATACTGATATGGTCCAATATACTCCCAAAAAGAGTTCTCTGTCCATGATCCCTGCTATTTCCAGGTATTGCACATGTGCTAACATGGCTATTAGTACTGCCGACCGGCGCAGGGAGAGAAGCTTGAAACTGTTTGGGTTGAAGCCTAAATTTGTCAGCCCTGTTCTGAAGAACTTCGTGATAAAGTCTAGGGTGAGCGGACAGAGATCTCCTGTGAAGACAAGGGGTGGTGTCTCCTGAGGTGGCATGCTTCCCATGTATGCTATGTAGTCAACGAAGCCTTTTACAGGGCACAACAGTGAGCCTGGGATGGAGTTTAGTTGGAACATGATGGGTTCAGTTCCACTCCTGGTTTTAGTTTCCTTCAGCATAAACTTCAATGTGTTGTTTCGCGGATATAGTGATGTTGCCAAAAGTAATGGCCTTGTTGGAATGTTTTGTATTTGCTGATTTCCTTGGCAGGTTGGTTTGCCAAATGAATGAGATGAAGGCGAGGATAATTCCGAAGTTGAGCACTGGCCAGAAATCATATTGTTTTTGATTGGCAAGCAGTCTAATCAGTTTTCCGGCTCTCGCTTGATTCCTCACATCAGAGTGACAAACAAATAGTCCTTCTGGGCTTGCCACTCACTGATGGGCGGTGATGGTGCCTTGCTGTGTTCAGGTGTTGTGTTTCAGTCCGTCTTGGTGGAGGAAGACTATGTACAAGGACAAGGTGTCCTGTGAGGGATGGATAGGGTTTAAATCAAGGTGTTCTGCTATCCTGAGGTACCACTTCCAGGGGGACTCCCTGTTTGGAATCATACCCTTGGGGTACGCAGAATTTCTTAGGTTAATGATGTTGTTCTTCAGATTTGTTTTGAGGGATGTTTCTGTTGTCTTTGTTTGGGCTAATTGCCGGGAAGATAAAAATATTGGACATGGTAATTTCTTATTAAATTTCTGTGAGCATTTATTTACGTTGTGTGCAATGTATGTTGGCAGGTCTTTCCTTATGACCCAATCATACTTTAAAGTGCTGCATGCTTTCCCCTAAGAACTGTTTTGCCGGGCTAGTACTTCTGCTGACTGTCCTATACCTTGAGGAGAAATTATGTTGCAATGTTACGAAGGTATATGAATTTAAACAAACATGCAGAGGCGAGTGCCCTGTGCTGTGTCCTTCACAATACCTATGTAGACACAAGAAACAAACAGGACAAAAAACTTATAAAGATATGTCCGGGTGATTGAGGTGACTCCATGTGAGTTCCTCCAGTGACAGATCATTATCTATCATCACCTTCATCATCTGCTTGTTGTCCCTTGGCGACTTCATGTCTCTGCTTAAAGTGTATGCGACAAAGTTGTCTTTGGTAATTTAAACTTATTGGCCTCC
>JAXGGS010251292.1:0-15074 GCA_035585475.1 Armandia brevis | reverse complement strand
ACCGACTCAATCCACCGACTCAATCCACCGACTCAATCCACCGACTCAATCCACCGACTCAATCCACCGACTCAATCCACCGACTCAATCCACCGACCCAATCCGCCGACTCAATCCACCCGACCCAATCTCTGGTATATGAAGAGTAATCTAGTGCGACTGTTGACTCAGTGACGAACAGCCCGACTACATCCACACAATGTTACTCTGAGAGTAAGTGTTCATATTGTGAGGAATATATGTGTGGTTGGCTGGTTAAATAGAAGAAAGTGTACATGTAGTGCCTGAGATCCCCATAAAAGTAACAACCTGAGATGACTGTAATTATGTCTCCATTAATCCAGACAATGCCATCTTACACATACATGTATTACTAGGATAAGCACGTGATGAATAAACATTGAGTATTCACCATTAAAATCATATATAAGGGGGCCCTAAATATTCTTATAGATCTGGTGGTCGCCAATTGTCAGAACAACATCTCCCGAGTGCCAACCTTAGAGACTCGAAGCTCGGTATAACCAGAGTCCCGATCTGGAGGTCTGAAGGTCTGGCCAGGGACCCGAGCAGGCACAGGTCGTCATCTTTCACTTCTACATGGCGGAAAACGATCAAATATTCATATCTCTAAACATTCATATCTCTAAATATTCATATCTCTAACACCGTGAACGGGAGAGAAGGCCCTACCCCCAGTAAATAAAATATCTTTAATCTCACAAGTAGCAGACCTAATTCTCTGTCAACAATCGTCATGATCAAACTGCAGCTGACTCGACATTTACGTAAGTGTGGGAGAGATGTAATGTACAGGACAGGACACTGACATTGTCTACAAGGCAACCCATAACAGGTATACAATGTACATGTATATATAAAATATACTATACAAGTAAATGTCCGTAAACAACCCGGAAGACCGAGCAGTGTGAAATAAACATCACAGTTTAACATTAATGCACATGTCATGCAATTCGTTGATCTACAATGTATATGTAGTTGTATGTAAATATTCTGACTTAGAATAAAAACAATGTACTTCAATATAATACCCAGACTGCAATTTAGCCCCTTTTCCTACACATAAACACAAGGCACATGTGCGCATGTACGTATAAAAAACGATGGTACATGTGTTATAATGTTATGTTTTGATGCGCTGTAAAAATATTTAAGTCGAAGATATATAGTACATGTGCATGTTATAAGCATACAGTCCATGTACATGTGCATGTTATAAGCATACAGTACATGTATACATGTCCATGTTATAAGCATACAGTACATGTACATGTATGTTACAGGTGGGCTGTGCTGGAGTTTACACACCTGTAATCTAATCATCACGCGCACACACTCAGGTGAGAATCTCACCTGTCTAGCGGCACACCTGAGATCAGCTAATCCGCCCGGATAAGCCGAGGCTTAGACAGGTGTGGCGGGATTAGCTGATCCGGCGATAATCTCAATGAGGTGATAATAAAAGTCAAGTCTCCTATAAACAGGTAGATGATAAAGCTGTCTACCTGGATCTGGGCGTATAAAGGGAGACATCTTTATACATGTACATGTATTATATACCTGTATACATGTACATGTATTATACACCTGTATACATGTACATGTATTATATACCTGTATATATGTACATGTATTATATACCTGTATATACAGACGTCCACCTGGACAAAACACCTGTAGTAGAATCATGTATATAACAAGGTATCATATACATGTACATGTATTATACACCTGTACACATGTACATGTATTATATATCTAATACAGACGTCCACCTGGGAATTTACTGAGGCATCACCTGTATACATTGTATATGTACATGTACTGTATACATTGTATATGTACATGTACTATATACCTGTATATACACCTGGGCATAGCATGAAAAACACCTGTAGTTATCATCATGTATATAACAAGGTATTATATACATGTACATGTATATGACAAGGTATCATATACATGTACATGTATTATACAGTATTATATTACACCTGTGCCACATTTATAGGTGGATAATTGAGTCGTCTACCTGGGCATATACTGCGACATCTCCATGTTTATAGCATATATTATATTGCACCTGTATCATGTATATAGTGACATTTCTGTGTGCTGCCTGAATCTCTCCAGGATGAGCGACCTAATAAAATTGGCACTCCTCGACTGTGGCTGTATTCGCCAATGACAGAGGAAGAACAAACCCTGTGATATCGGGAGGATAAAGAGAGGTCCCAGGGGTATAATAAATACATGAGTGGGATACACGCCTGTCATGTTGTAAACCACGCACCCAGTGATGGACGATAGAACAATAGATACATAAATAACACAACAATAAAACACTGCAGATATGTACAGTGCCTACATGTGTTTTATAAATGTGATGCTGCATAACTCATATCAAATACAAGCGATGACAAGACATGCACGAATGTTTTAATATGCGGGGTCTATGCAAATATTTTACAGCGTTTGACCTAATCAGCAATAAAAGCGTTGAGCTATCAACAGTTTATATGTAACCACAGAATAACGCGAAGCTACAACATGAACCCCCGGTATAGAAGATTCCCCACC
Organism: Armandia brevis; assembly: GCA_035585475.1. Lineage (NCBI taxonomy): Eukaryota > Metazoa > Annelida > Polychaeta > Opheliidae > Armandia > Armandia brevis. Next base: position 12,470 of record JAXGGS010251292.1, on the reverse strand, counting down.
ATGCTCGCCATGTGCCCAAGTTACCCGAGCTATACAGACTCCAGCATCAAACTATTACACGCTTTACTAAACACAACCTAAACATCTCGCAGGGAGGGACCCTCGTGAACTAAATACCTCGGAGTATTACTGGGAGTGTTAGAGATGTAGGTATAAAACTCAGCTACTGGGCTAGAATTCTCGGTGTATAACTGGTACATGTAGCTAAAAGATGCTGGGTTAGGGGTAAAACTGGCCAGATATGTGGTGGAGTAACTCCCTCGTCAGCAAATATCACCAGGACTCCTAGCTCAGTCAGAACAAGTATAAATCTATCATCTTCAGTATTTACAAACAGTGCACTGCGGATATAAAACTATTGTTCCACAATTTTAAATCATTACAAAGTTGCACTAGCTCGAAGTATTAAGTCTATTGACAACACCAGTATTCAATCATATCTTGAGATAATCACATGAGATTGCCTAAAATTTGACAATTCGTCTAAATATGCAGTGTATACCTGTACAAGATTAATTACAAAACCTTTAAAACCCTAATTCAACGTTTAACCCAATGACCCTGGAGACGCTACACGGTGCAGATATGACGCAGTTTAAACCAGAATACTGCAGATATGATGGAAATGTGGCAATAAACCGCCCAGTGTTATTAAACTGATCCTGCCTGCATAGTTGGAGAGTTGGATGTAATAGATGGGGGCATATCATGACCTGCTATCATCTGTCAATCTCTAACATCACACAAACACCAGCGCTCTCTCTGTCTCTCTCTCTCTCTCTCTCTCTGTCTCTCTCTCTCTCTCTCTCTCTCTCTGTCTCTCTCTCTCTCTGCCCCTTCAGTAACCGCTGCCTCAGTAACGGCTGCCAAATTTAGCTAAACTCTCCTGCTAATGTCACCGTTTTAGATTGAACTCTGACACGATTCTCCTGCTGACTGTGTGAAATGACGCGTGAAGCTTTTCACTCTGTTTAAACTTCCTGATTGTAGCCAAACTCGAGCAAACAAACGCACACGCGATCAAACAATTACAACCTTACACATGGAAACCCGCCGGGAAATCAGAGTAGAAGTGATGGCGACTTTTCACTCACCCGTCAGAAGGGAAACTCTGGAGGATTTTAACTCGAGAGCAACTTAAGTGCAAACAGAGATAAATCAGCCTCAAACTTGTTTATAAACACACGCTGACTGTACTAGTTTAACAGTCCACATTTAGTGCACAAGTCTTAAATATCAGTTCTGTTTTACTGCCGATAACCTGGATCAGCACCGACAATCTGGAGGGTTGTCATGGCAACCATTAAAGTGTTGTAAGTATAGTGTAGTGATGTCATGGTTACCGGTATGTTGTGCTGTAAGTATAGTTTAGTGATGCCATGACAACCATTAAAGTGAGCTGTGAGTATAGTGTAGTGATGTCATGGCAACCAGTAAAGTGTGCTACAAGTATAGTCTAGTGATGTCATGGTTACCGGTATAAGAATTGTTATTGTTTGATTAAGGACAGTAACAAGGGAGAAACCCATCATGTGTACCCGGAGCTAAGATGCGGGGGTGGGGACTCTCAGTTATATACATGTACATGTATATGTATATAAACAGATGGTTCTACCACAGGCGGAGGAGACAGGATTACTGGGCAGGTGCTTGAAGATCCCAAACCCTTGGTTCTCTTCCTTCTTATTACAAGTCTAAGTTGTTCATCACATTAGCAGAGGCCCCACTTAGCTAACTACACCTGCGCCTGGAGGGTTTGTGGGCGTGGCTGCAGGTGAGTGTGGGGGTGGGGGGGGGGGGTATATCAGACCAGAAGTGTCAGTCATGTACATGTATCTGGGCACCGTCAGTAAACAAAGGCAGCTTATACATGTCAAATAAATCATGATCAGTATCTGGATGTCTGAAACTTATTTATTATTGTGAGTGATTGTCAGACGTTATCAAACACCACTGAGATAGGCGATGCGTACTTTAGGTACACAGGCACTTTATGTAAGAGAGATGAGATGTAGTTTATTTATTCCTGAAGTAAGACAAGCGAGATGTAGTTTATTTAGACATGCGTAGGACAAGGAAGATGTAGGGTAAACATCTATCAGCCTCCGTATTGTAAACTGTCACGTGTTGATGCTAAACACCCAGAGGTGCGCAGCAAAAACTTATCGTTGCCATGGTAACCTTATCTTTACACACTGACACCAGAGATCAGGCTGCTATATCCCACCTTATCTCAACCCTAGAAACCACACAGATTCAGAGCGCATGTCACTTCCCTCCTCTTCTGCCGACTGGAGCTCTACAGAAACGTAAAACCTTGACTAAACTACAACCAAACTAAAACAGCACGAATACAGAGAGTGAATTCTACTGCTGAAGACAACCTTGCCCTGGTTAGATCCCCAACTCCTGCTCCTCCTCACCTTCCCGGCATCCATCACTGGGTAACCATGACAACAGGCGACCCCGTGACGTTATCACGCCCCACATCCGTGACCTCGAATCGACCTCCGACCTAATTAGATACCGCACACACGCCCGTGACCCTGGTTGCTAGGGTAAGGTATCGGTTGCCATGGGTACAGGTGCGGGTTGTCAGGGAGAGGGGGTGTATATCACGGCAGCAGCTGATAGTTCCTCCCTCCAGCCGGCGAACCAGAAATCCGCAGTAACTTTTTAATAACTCGTCAAATCCGGGGGTAAATTTATCACATTACACTGAGGGTCTGAGTACAGTCGATACCCGATATAACGCGGGTAGTGGGGAACAAACTTTAAACCGCGTTATAACAGGTTACCATGCCTTCCTAGTGGGCGACCTTACACCCGCGTTATAGACAGCAATAGTAAAACTAAACCGGGAGACACATTAGACCCGCGTTATAGCGAATACCGCGTCATGTCGAACCGCGTTATGTAGAAACTATATATGAATATTGTAAACACGAGGAGCCAATTGAGAATAAACACAGAGAAAACAGATGCCAGCTCCTGGGACAGAGATGCCAGCTCCCGGGCAGCTTCTCCACACATCCGCACCTGTGTTAAAGTTAAGTTAAAAAAAGTTGAGTTAAACAAAGTGTTTGTAAACAAAGTGTTACCTGTAACATACCTGGTGATGTGTTTATTACTTGTGATTAGATAAACAGGTAATTAGATTGTTTTACACCTGTAGTTTTTACACATGTGCTAAGATAAGCAGGTAATTACTAAAGGTACCTGTTTTTTACCTGTAAGTTCTTACACACACTTCCCCAGATAAGCAGGTACATGTAATTACATTGTTTTTTACCAGTCGGTTTTCCCCATGTTTTTTCACAAAGTACCACTTGATGTTTATATTAACTGCTGATGTTTATATGTTTCCTGTATAAAACAGTTGCCAGGTAACCCCAGTGGGTCACGCTTCATATGGGAGGCCGAATCTGTCCTCATGCTCGAACATATTTATTATATATTTAAAATCAGACCGAGATCTCTATCATCCTCGTGAAACAGGCATACCACGTGGTAAATCTGTGACGTGGTACATCTGTCAGGTGCCAGATTACCTGCTTAACGCCCTAATCCTTGTTGCCATGGTCACCAGTTTAACACAATCCACCCCTGGCTTAACTTCATCTTTTATTTCCATCAAAAGCGACACCGTCATGATGAGAAAATCACAAAACATCCCTCAGCTAACTACACGGCGCCCGTCTACAGACCAGACACATTTTATAAGCGGCTGTCTGCAGATCTGACGTCACTCTATGCAGGCGTGACGTTACTCTCTCCGGGGTTAAAACTGTGACTACTTCCTGCTCCTCTGGTAAAGCGGGAAAACTCTAACAGGGGGTAAAACAGAGAGCATGGGCCACATTTACCGCGCTCCTGTCAGGTCGTTATGATGTTTTACTGCCGGGGAGCGCCGCAGTTCTCCCTCAACTCGCTCCTGGAAACAATATTCCTGGCATTGTTACCGTGAATCAAACGCCGCCAGATTCCTGGAGAGGTAACAGATTCCTGGAGGGGTAACAGATTCCTGGAGGGGTAACAGATTCCTGGAGGGGTAACAGATTCCTGGAGAGGTAACAGATTCCTGGAGGGGTAACAGATTCCTGGAGGGGTAACAGATTCCTGGAAGTGTTCCTAGAAGGGTTCTCGTCGCGGGGAGAGCTGGGTAATTCAATCAGACGCGGCACAGAAGAATAACCCGGGGCTGAGGTCGCACGGAGGCACGGGACAGGAGGTAGATGGAGAAACGGCGCAGTGGTCTGAGGTTAAGACTTGAGCCGAGCTCACTCAGGGGCGACAGTTTAACAATAACCAGATCTCCTGCTGGAGGAACAATGGGGTGAAACCAGAGACAGCTGGACAGGATTCGTGAGATAATATCGTGGATTTGTGGGGCGACCGTTATTGCTGAGATGGGGAGGCGGTTGCCATGGTTACGGGACATGCAAACCCTCACCACCACATTTATTTATAATATTGATGTTCTACAAATTAGAGGGAAATATCGAGGAAGGGGATCGAGCAGCGAGTTTTACAAGATGTCTGACAGAAAATCGTTCTACAGGATCAATATCATAGTTCCACGATTCATCATCAGCAGCATATACGTGATGGATTAATTAGTCTGATGTCATTCATGTCATCACTCAGACTAATTAATTACTCTAATTATCGCCATGACGGAGCGCGTGACTGATCAAATAATCAAGCAAATACACGAGAATTAGGACCATAAATCACGAGAGAAATGGACGCACAATTTCATGGTCACTCAAATAATGACTTGTGCAGTCTATAATAGTTACTATTATAATGATGTTCAAAAGGTTCAACAATTAACAGAAATACTTTGTATTGAAATGTGTCCTTCACTTCAGCCTGTGGACATCATGTGTGCATTATTAGCTGTTTTAAGGAAGAAGCGATGGTAGATTAGGAGCTGCTGTTTGGAGGAGATACGAGGTGACAGCAGACCATTACATGCGATGTCAGATTTCTGACACCAGCGTGTCTGAGAAAGGTATCTGACAAGGGTGTCTGAGAGAGATGTCTGAGGAAGATGTCTGAGAAAGGTATCTGACAAAGGTGTCTGAGAGAGATGTCTGAGAGAGATGTCTGAGGAAGATGTCTGAGAAGATGTTTTACATGTTAGAGGACGACTGGTGTGAACATCGCTGATCTCGCCATTAGAAAACTTCAGGAGACAGGGATATAAGAGCAGGGAGGGAGTCACGTCTTTAAGAAGATGACATCCCGGGTGCTCCTGGTCGTGTTTATAGGAATCTTTCCAGTAGTAAGATTGACCTACAGATCTACCTCTGTCATACCTGAACGATTCCTCTAATCATATAAATAAAACAGCCAAAGCTTGTGTGCGCTGTTTGTCGTGGTAATTATTATTAGGAGGAAGGGGCAACATATCGATGATAATAAAGTAGGAAGGGAGACGATTTCTGGTGGTAATTGTAAACATGACCATTGAATGTACATGTAATCCCTGAGAAATCTTCAGCACACTTTACCTACATGTATGTTTGCTTAGTGTCGGCAGCCTTACCGCCGGACACGTGACATATCCCAGGTGTCTCCTCGACCGGAAGTGATTAATTACCATGGTAACAGCAGAGGTCACGACCGGAGACGCCGCAAGAACGAGGTCAGGAGGTCAGGAGGCACAGCTGGCAGCTCTGGGGCTGATGTGACTTGTCATGTCTTAGTTAGGAGAAAGCAGCTCCATACACCACATACTTGTTATAACATGCTGTAACTGGACAGATATGGGGCAAACATTCATGTGAATAAAGTGACGTCATGTAGCTAGCAATGACGTCAGCACCGAGGGAATGCATATCACTTTCTAATTATAATCATTATCATGGCAAATCTAATGTACTAAGGATTCGCTTTGAGAGGGAACGTATTTAACATTCTGGAACTATTCCTCTTCTCGCGTCCACATTTCAACGGTTGACTTTATTTTGGTATAAAAGTTTCCAAGCACACAAACATGTCCTCTGTGCGACCTTGCAGTAATATATCATACTTATCGTGTTCTCTGACGTTTAATAACAAAACCCAGGGTCCTGCATTTATCCCGAGGTCCAAGGCGAGGGGGGGGGGTGGACTGGCAGACACGGACTGCTCAGATGCTTGCTATCAGCAGCATCAGTCTGCAGGAGAGGAGACAAGGCAGAAGACAAGGCAGATATCTACAGTAAACTGTGTACCAGACAGCATGGAAGACAAGTGCAACAGTAGACTGGGAACAACACTAAAATCTGGATTATACTAAGGAACGACAACGGCTACGACAAAGCAGATGCGCAATGCTAAAACAAGACAGGGCTAAGATCTAGGAGGGCTGAAGATAATGGCTGAAACCAGACAGCGAGGACATCATGCTAAGGGCAACGCCAGACAGAAGATAATGCTTAAATCTAGCTTTTGCTAAAGACAATGGTCAAATCTGGCTCCAGCAAGAGACAATGCCTACGGGAAGCCAAGGCCAAGACAAGGCAAGGGATCATGTTTAAAACAAGACAGGGCAGAAACTAAAAGGACAAGGCGACTCAGAAGACGACAATATTTCAGATATTGCATGAAACTTCCAGCAACCACAGCATGAAACTTCCAGCAATCAGTTCCAGTCCCACTGTACAGTAAAGCCCTCACTTTAGCCGCCTGTCCTCTCTGATTATATTATACCGGTAAAAGCACTACACGGAAATACCCAGTAATGCGGAATAATCATATTATACCGGTAAAAGCACTAGAGCAATATTACCAGTAATGCGAAACGACAATGTATTTCCCGTGTCAGGTTTCAGGTGGCCGACTCTTTTACATAAATCACCGGTCCGCCAGCTCAGTGGTGAGACGGGGGTGACGCTCTGTGGTGAGACGGGGGTGAAAGCTTTCTAGTGAGACCAGTGGAAGGCTACAGCTATCTGGTGAGGAGGAGGGAGCTTTCTGGTGAAGCCAGGGAGAGGAGGAGGGGGTGGGGGTGAGACGGGGGTGAACGCTTTGTGGTGACACCAATGGAAGGTCACACAGAGAGTGGGAGCTTTCTCCTGAGACGAGAGCCACAGATATCAGGCTTTTATAGAATGTGTGAGTACGGAAGAGTATAAACCACAGACTTCCTGGAGGACGGCATCCAGGAATTCCGGTAACCGGGGCAACAAGGGAAACTACAGACTAAATATCCAGGTAGCGAATTCCGCGAGATTAAAAACACACAGAGAGATTTCTGCTGGGGAGAGAACTGGTTAAGTAATAAAAATACAGCAACCTTCATATACAATAGAACTAAAAACAAATCTGTTTCCATGAAAGCATAGTATACGGCCAGTAAGCTTACTAAAACTGAGTAGCGTGTGTGGATAATGAGGCTGCTCTATTCCAGGGACACATTACACCGTTATACCATACAATATTTCTGCGCTCGAATCAGAAGCCACAGTAACAATCTAACACAATCTACAATAGGGAGAAGTGCCTGGAAATTAGATCTCTCCCTCCATCTATAGCTCGTTACCAAGGGTTACTCTTCCTACTGTAAATGCTCTGATTAAGAAAATACATTACTCCATCTATAGCTCGTTACCAAGGGTTACTCTTCCTACTGTAAATGCTCTGATTAAGACAATACATTAGCAGGAGTCAGGCTCAGCTCCCGATGGACCAGGTGGAGTCTCGCAGTAATCACTTTACAGTCACTCAATTCACACCAAGCGGGAACAATTAACACTAAAACATTTCCCGGATAGAGAATGGTGGGGATTAGAAGGGAATGGGAGGTGTAAACTGTTTATAGGCCCGGGATGTCGGGAGAAACTCCGGGTGTGGAGCTGGGGCAGTTACAGACAATGTTTTATGTGCAGAAAGCTTTACTCTGTGTGCAGAAGTCAGACTCGGACGGGAATTGTTATAGATGTTTGCTGCGTATTGATTTTAAATATTTCTGATGTCGACTGCTGAGATTGTGGGATGATGGATGAGGAGATGGAGGCTTTCTCCATCGGTAACCCTGGTAACCCGGCCAATCCTGATAACCCTGGTAACACAGGCACATATACGCACATTGGTCAGCAGAGAGAGGGGTGGGGCAGGTGTTTCTGTAAAACCCGGGGACATGGCCGGTGATATGGGGGAGATACTGCGGCAGGTACCAAGTGGACAAGCTGATCCTAGTGTGTTCTGAGAGTCCGTAGCTTGGATGGTGCTGCCTCCCAACATCATTGTCAGGCTGCACTGCGGGACCATTACTCAACCACTGCTCAACTGAGCTGCCACTGCTCAACCATTGCTCAAGTGCTCAAGTGCACAAAGTTCACATGCGTCCACTTCCAACCCCATATATTCTCATGACGATCACCTCCATCATCTACAGCTGGAGTACATGTATATGACCAATGGTAGCTGAGGGTCCCCTGATCTACCATTGATATAACTCCCCTGATCTACCATTGATATAACACAGGGAAGGAATACGAGGACTTTTACAAGACTGGAATGTTTTTATGTCGGTTAATCGGGTACTCGAGTGAGTTATTGTGGTGATTAAATCAGACGAACATTGAGCACGCAGCTATAAAACAGGTGAGTTTTTACTTCTCTGGCGTCGCTTGGGCAATAAAAGCGCTCGATTAGTTTTACAGGTAATAAATTCACGTGCTGCAGGGAGGGGGGGGGGGGGGGTTCTGGGAATGTGTGGGGGTACACAGGAGCCTGGCAGAGAGGAGGAGTAATTCTGTGATCGTCTCACAAAACCCACGGCGCTTAAACCAGATCATTAAAATCTCAATCAACTTTTCAATTACAGAGGTCAGAGGAGACGAAAACAGGAGCGGGTGTGAGAGGGAAACTCGTCAGGATCTGAGAATCTAGCAATACTGAGAGTATAGTTCTGGACAAATGATCAAGTTTGGCTGCGTAAAAGTAATACAGAGGAGTGTTGGTTTTCCATATTAAGGGAGACGAACTTTTCGATTAGCGCGACTATATAAAGGTGACGTCCCACCAGACCTGGCCATCTATGGTAGATCGTAGGCTATGTTAATTTCTGTGTTATTGTCATGGTTACAGGGTACGGACAACATTGTAAGGCTTCTAGCCTGTGTGTATGTTGTCATCGTTACAGGGCAAGAATAACAGTGGATGGATATGAGCGGTTCATTTTTTATCATGTATATTTTCCATCTATTTGTTCTTGTTTCCGGACATAATTAACCTCGTCACAGTGAGATATTTAACCTCGTCACAATGTGTCTCATACAAAACTCTCCAGTTTTCTCAACCTTAATCTATTTCTTTTATACTTCAAAGTTTCAGTATAAAACACACCAGAATGGTATGTGGCTACAGAGAAGTGTGAGTCACTCGTGTTTGTGTTAGCACTGAGCTTCTAAACAACCACGTGTCTCTGACTGTCCCAGTACTCGCGGAATAGCCAGCATTTCTCCAGCAGTTTTACAGTGCACGATGTTCTGACGGCGGCCAGTCTGGTAAAAAAACACCACCTTTTTACAGCCACAACTCACAGGACTCAGGCTCTCTTACACCTCGTAATACATCAACTCATCCCAACTCCACAACTACACCTCACTCATAACTCGTAAGTCACTATACTCATCACAAACTATGCACCCCATCCCACCCACACTCTTCACTAACCACAGTCTCCCACACACAGGACTCAGACTCAATTATTATACCTGGTACAAAACATTTACTACGACAAGTCACCACCGAACTCTGTAAAGATTGTTCTCCGGTAACCGCGTTATAGCGAAGGTTGTACGACGTCAAGAGGAATACCCGGTACGTGGCATTTCAATATAACACATTTACTGTCACCAGCGTTATAGCGAAGGCTCTACTGTATCTAGTGTAATTGTGTACTGTAGGTAATGTGACTGTGACCTGACCACGTTATAGTGTAATTGTGTACTGTATCTAGTGTGATTGTGTACTGTAGGTAATGTGACTGTGTACTGTAGGTAATGTGACTGTGTACTGTAGGTAATGTGACTGTGTACTGTAGGTAATGTGACTGTAACCTGACGGGACCCTTGGGTTGACGGGGTCCAGTTAGTTTAACTGACAGACAACTCACTAGGAGAGAACACCTCGATATCCGCTCCTCTATACAGAGATAATTACACATCCCTGATTCACACACCAGCTGTAAAAACATCCATCATATTTAATAATTCCCCCAGAGTTTGCTGCACCCTCGAGCACCGAGTTTAATATTCCAGCGCGTCGTTATTAAAGTGGGAAAAACTGCGGGTCATCAAACCAATTACAGCGCCATTAGAGTGGTGAAACTGTGCATTACTGGGAGAGATGATTGTTGTAGATATTTAACTGCTGTAGAAACATGTGCTCAGTGCTAGCGGCCAGAGAGCGATGGTAAAATATAATACACATGTACAGGTTATAAAACTTTCTACATCTATAACACAATACGTGACTTTCCTATGTTCTGTGAATGCGTATTCATGTAAACTCGTAATCAGCAAAACGATATGTCGTACATACAATTTTAAACATTAAAAGATCGAAAAATTGAACTGGTCGGTAATTTTTCATGCACATTTATCCGTTTTAATGGGTTTGTGTGTGAATTGCCTGCTAGAAATTTATATTCGACTGTGGATTGTTTCCCGCTATAAAATTGAGATCTATAGCAGAATATGTTGCCTATATCATTATATAATATACATGTATATGACATAACAGAGGTTATAAACTTGTGCCTGCCACAACTGTGCCTTCTATAAAACTATCTATTACAGTAAATTTCACAGTTTTCTGTGTTTTATTTGAACCTGTTTCTCGTTAAACTCGTGTTACTGCGACATAAAAGCGAGTTTTCATCACAGCCATGATACGAGCGACACGAGGTTTAATCAGCTAATCAGACCTGATGGCGGGCGAACAAAGGCATATTCTCAGCAGCCTCAGTTTTGTCGGGGAATCTAAATAGCTTTATGTTTATCAACAGTAATAAACACCAATATTCAAGGCGTGTCTCCTGTCAAACATTTCCCAGAGTTTGACATTCTCAGAATAGAGGGAGCGCCTGGCATCTCACCAACTTTCCTTAGCAGATCTGTGTTTTTATATGGAGGGACATATGGTTATAAACTATGGGCCTCCTATATCATTTAATATGTGATAGTGTACATGTATATAATATAACGTCCCTGTATCATGTCTATGTGATAGTGTATTTAATACAGAGAAACATCCCCTGAAATCTATGTCATGTATATATTCATATGACCCAGTATTTAATATAGAGAGAGACGAATCTCCAGTAATTATTAGAACAACAACACGTGCATTACACATAATGTTGTTAAGTCAAATGACTTTGTTATCAATAGTTTAATCTCGTAATGTCGGACTTTAATTACGATGGGAGGAGTCCTAATCCACGGTTACAGCCTAATCTCGGTATATTGATGTTCACGGTTAAAAGTTTGGACAAAAGACGCCCATTTTCCTTATAAATGCGTCCTGTCTCTTTCATTGACGATTCAGGGAACGTCTTCATCAGTCAGACGAGGGCACGAGGGCTGAGGGGGGCAATTCTCGCCGTAAAAACGTGAATATGACGTGATTACCCGAGACTTGGGAGGGTTTTTAGGGGCTCGAGTGTGAAAAAAACCGCTCGTTTCTGTGACAGGCGGCAGATTGGAGGCAATATTCCACAAGTCGGGGTTTTCTTCCTCCGAGCAGCCTCATGACTGACAACTAGGGCTCCTTTATTGACAAACCACGTGAATTACAGCGAGTATTACAGCGGCAGAGAGACTTCTCACCGAATTCTGACAGCAACTGGTGCCCCGAATACTAAACAGCCCCACTCCGAGGCACAAGAGGCAGGGAGAGAGATGTAGAGATATCGAGCCAGAATGACTTTAAATCACTACATCTCAGACAGAAATCACACAGAACTGATCCTGGTCTGAATAATATATTAAATCAACGTGACACTTTAAAATCAGTCTTGACGTCTCAAACAGATGATTTAGTTAAAGGCAAACCTCGACAGTTCAGTGAGTGCGGCTTCAACAGTTTATTTTAAATCAGAAGGAGCATTTCCCTAATCTAACAGTGTTAGAACCCGTCCTCAGCACTGACCAATCACACAACCTGCCAGCACTGTGTGATACTGTTAAATCTGTGCATAAATCACACAACCTGCCAGCACTGTGTGATACTGTTAAATCTGTGCATAAATCACACAACCTGCCAGCACTGTGTGATACTGTTCAATCTGTGCATAAATCACACAACCTGCCAGCACTGTGTGATACTGTTAAATCTGTGCAAGCTTTACCCGCAAACACATTAATATAAATCCCATCTGATGAATTACCCTGTCTGTGTGATACACAAAATCAACTTTTAGTCTGTGTGAAGTGAACTCAGCTAATGTGATTTTAAAGGGGACTTTT
>JAXGGS010251181.1:0-15076 GCA_035585475.1 Armandia brevis | reverse complement strand
AACCCGGGTATAGTTTTGCATTGGCGCGCCTTATCAGCGGTGTAATCTAGCGATCATCTTCCCTGTTAATCTCTGAGCCGGACAGAGCGAAGAGGGAGATGCAGACATCTTCCCTGTTAATCTCTGAGCCAGACAGAGCGAGAAGGGGGAGGCAGACAGCGATCATGTAGTTGACAATAGACGACGCTTAGTCTGAGAGCTTCTATAACGTCCTCCTCCCTCCCCTAACCAAGGTCGGCTACTATATAGGTATCTTACCTCTCAGCATCTGACATCTGTTTCAGCTTATTACATAATGTTTTGAGTTGACGAAGGAGTTTTAGTTTTTAAGTTTCCCTACCAACAAATTATAAATGATGTGCTATACTGAGTAAACTATTTATAATGACTACCGTTGTCGTATTATGTTATTGTTTATAAAATGGAGAGGAACCTCTGATAAAAGTAGAATATTTGCTGTAAGTCTGTATCACTGCATCACTTTTCACTATGGAAGCATTTATAGTTTGACTGCTCTGATGCTGATTAGTAGCAATAGATGCTGCAATATTGACTAGGTTCTTGTTTCTGCATCTGACCAAGTTCCCTTAGCATATTTTCCGGGTCCTTCCCGAACTGAAGTATTTATATTCGGGAGAATTTTATTTTTCTCACATTTTACCATCGGGTTGTGAGACGCAGCGTGATGTAAAAGTGTTTAAAAATCTTTAACAATCAGGACACAAATCATATTAAGGTTTATTTTACATTTTGTCGTCCATTCAATGGTAAAGATTGACAATTCTCTGGTGAAGTTCTGAGGTAACTTCCAAGTGCCTTAGATTTAAGCTATTCGCTGTCATTCAAAAGATTATCGGTCTTGTATAGGCAACATGGAGACGACGATGTCCTAACATGACCAGAATGCTGTATAGAATGAAGGAAAGCGATCCTTGGGAAGGACGTAAGGAAGATGAATGTGATCACATCCTGTAACGCGAACAATGGCATCTGCCCAAGGTGAACTTGGTTTATATAGGTCTTTTTATATAAATCCAATCAATACTTGAATCATAGTTTGTCATTTTACAAAATGCTTGCATCTTTCATCGGACAGACAAGCAGAGTGGCGCAGTGGAAGTGTGCTGGACCCATAACCCAGAGGTCCGTGGATCGAAACCACGCTCTGCTAATAGTTTTACAGAGCTCAGAAAGGAGTCATAGATTAAAAGAGATTTCATAAATAATAAATGGATTATTAAGAAAGATATAGACCGGGAGTCGGAGTGGTTTATAAATGCTAGCAAGATTAGATAGGCCTCTGAACCCAAGACACTTATTTTCCAAACGTTGGTCCAGTTCATATCACTGTATATGCGCGCCAAAGCTGACTATGGTCTGCGACATAACATTGACGTCACCTCTAAGCCCCATCACATTCTACAAGTTCTAAACAGTATTCGCATGTGCTATAAAAACCTCGAACATCATTCATGTGAATTCTAACTTTTGCAATCAGGGCTGCCTAAAGTCCAGTTATCCCGGCCAGCACTAAGACGCCCAGTAATCTAGCTTCAGGCCCCGCTTAGCCACAATCAATCATCTACTGGACACTGCAAGGACTTAGTCCGAGAAATCTACCGGATTTAACCCTCCCTATTATCGGAGCAGCTTCTAAATGCGATTGAATTAAGCTCAAACTGAAATGAATCCTCGGTCGATGTACTTTCAACTGTGGGCCGGTCCGGTATTGAAAGATACTTTCGTAAAGGATACATTCGTAAATTAATTCGGCAAACGTATTCATGAGGGAAGCAAACAAGACACAAGGTTACCCCTTCATCTTAACAAATAAAAAAAACAAAAAAAACATGTCATTCCGGTTTATTTGTCGTCGTTTGCCGATTATATTCTACCTCCAGAATTATGATCGATCGCCCGGTGTATCAAGCAGGTATGCAATAAATCGATAATAAGGAGGCACGAAGCCTTGATTTAACTGTCCGACTACCCTTACCACTAACCCTAATGCGCGATACTTGATGTAAATATAACATATATGACGGGAAACGTCAGCAGAGCACGAGAGAAGGCTCAGCCGTGAGATTATTGTGCTTCTCTGCAGTTGTATCTATCACCCTGAACAAATGCTATCAGACACAGGACATGAAGATGTCTGATTATGATGGATCTGGCAAAATGTGTCAGCCGTTGGACTAATCTGGTTATTAAAGGAATCGGCTACTTAGAGGTCAAAGTGACAGAACAAAGACTCCGAACTCATTTTCATAATGGGAGATTGTACTAAAGAAATACGAGTTAAAACACACAAAGTTGATTGATAAAGAGAGAAGGCCGACAGACCTGACCTGATCAACCATGCACAATGCGCACAATTCCTCGGCTTCTGAGACAGATATCAATATCAGGGTCTGTCATTCTATCTTCAGCTGATGGTTGCTTCTAAAAGATGACATTGTTCTATTATGCCACTCTATCTATAGGTACGATTACTATGTATCAAACTTAGGGGGGGGGGGGGGGTATCTGACAGACCTGTTCTCAATATCCCGCAAACAGAAGTGTTTGATTATACGATGCTTCCTACAGTAAATCACATCGTGATTTCCCGGTACTCAGCCGGGCAGTGACATGAAAGGCCTCAGACGAGTAAGTAACAATATCTGGATTGCTTTGTGTTGCATGGCGCTGTTTCCTGTTTTAACTAGAAGGAACAAGCACGGAAAGGGACTCTTTGTGCCATTAATTTACAGCACCATCGAGGGAAACATCAGTTGTGCTCCCCCCCAGTCTCGCCACGTCACACTATTTCTCGTCAGTTCTCGCTGACCTGTAATATCGGTCACGTTCACAGGCGACAAGTCTGGTGAACTCGTAGATTTTTACACCGGGTCATGGCGGCCACACAAGTAATGTGAGTCGACACGCAGTAGACAAATATAAACACCTCATGTGGAGACACCGAGGTGAAGAGGAGAAATTGATGGCGGCGGAATTAATCTCAGTATCCCTTTTACAATTATCCACTACTTAATGTGCAGTTTCCTCAGGAAAACTGTGATGAGATTTGACATCTTGTAAATGAATCATGATAATTAGAACTGCTGACCGTTGACCTTGTGATGAGAATATTAACACGAGGGAAATTCGGAGCGTTCTTGAGTGACCTTGTCCTACTATGGTCACGTGTAATCGGTCTTCACAGACTCTTCCGGGTCATGGCAAAGGTCACCATATATTGAGCGTCCGATTCCCTACCTAATGTTATAGAATTTGACACATAGAAATGATGCAAAGTGTATGCCTGTTAGATCGACGGATGTTTCTTTGCGTGATTGCGTCATATCCGCCATCAATGGGCAGCCGAGACGCGAAAAAGCCAGACTTGATGCATGAAACCATTGTGCACTTGATAATTTATCGAGTAAAATAACACAGCCACCCCCCGCAGACAATTCACTGAAACGTGCATCAAGGCACTGCCGATAGTAGGGAGGAATTATGACAAATGTAATAATTGCTCCGATGTTTTGAGTAGCGCTTAAGAGCCGTGAATACCAATGGGGCATCTCCCAATTAGCATCGTTTCCGGATATCTCGCGTGATGTGTTGCCGTGATTTTCACATGATTCAACGGAGATTGACTTGATATAACTCGTGCTGATTATAATCACTGAATCCCTCAGAGTGGAACCTTGTTAATATCAACATTTTAGTCACGGATGCAGAAACGTAACAATTAAGCGCTTTTGAATATCTGTCCTTGAGAATGAATGAACGGAATAAAGATAAACTCCAAACAATTGGGCATTTAACCAATAACTGCTCTCTCCGCAGCTGGCGGCCATCCTCTTGTAACTGACAGAACATTCAAACTGTTACTAAGCAACCTGATGATACAATTCATATCCACTCCCACTCCCTTCGCCATCAAATTTACCACCAGAAGCTGGCAATTTCAATATGGCGATTTGTATTGAATCTCGTAGAAGTAGCAGATGCAATTATGCGGTGTCAAATGGGATAATTCTTCTTACAAAGAAACGGGATTCTATAAACCTCGATCTGAACGTAAAACACTTTAACATTCAATACTGCATGTTAGATGTGTTGTTTATATATCAGTGATTGTGGTTTGATATTTAGAATATCCCATTGCGGAATTACAGGTTTTATACCACAAACCACTGCCACCAAGACAGGTTTTGCTGTTTTTATACCACAAACCACTGCCATCGAGACAGGTTTTGCTGTGTTTATACCAAAAGCCACTGCCTACGATACAGGTTTTACCTGTGATTCGTCATTACAAGGCAGCACATAGGAAACCCTGACAGCACAAGCCGCTCTTATTGCTTTCCCTGTCAGATGCTGTCCTCCAGACAATCCGTGTCTGACCTTTCTAGCAATTCACTCCTCAGATGTGATGAAGCCACCAAGGGGAAATGATTTCATGTCATGATATTAGGTGAAGATGAAGAAATAAAACACAATGGCAATACGTACAACCGGGGCTTTCAAGGTTTGGGAGACACATTTTTATATATTTAGTTACAAATCATGGTTAAGGATTAACAACTTTGTAGGTTTTTTAA
Organism: Armandia brevis; assembly: GCA_035585475.1. Taxonomy (NCBI): domain Eukaryota; kingdom Metazoa; phylum Annelida; class Polychaeta; family Opheliidae; genus Armandia; species Armandia brevis. The sequence continues at coordinate 10,481 of JAXGGS010251181.1, read as the reverse complement.
AAAACGGGATGACTAAAAACGCTTGTATTTCATGTATCCCTTTTTCCATTGTGTTTATTTTCCCATGATTAAGATAATGTTCACGAGTTATCCGCTTATCCTCCTCAAACCAGCTATTCGCAATAATATTTCAAGCCTAGGGTCTATCGACAGTTCTGGTCGATGATGGATAAGATCGCAGGATCTTAAGTCACAGTAGGCCATGATAATAAGATCCTCTATGATAAAAGTAAAAGCTACTCTGACGAGAATCAGCATGAGATCCAGACCTCTTTGAAACAGTCATTGTGACCTTTGTATAGGAGAAGCCATTTACTCGCATCACCATCCACTCTCATTTTCAGTCTGAGTGAACTGCAATTACCTGGTGCAATATGTCCCCCATATCACGCCATTCCCTCTTTTGTTAGGTAAAATGTGCAATCCAGTCCTTTACTGTTACTGTTCCTTACTCACATAAAATCAGTGAAGATTACAGGGCTGCAAGACACACCGTGAAATTATAGTAAGAATTGGTAAGATGGAAAGATTCTTATCATTTGCCACTCATAATTTCCAGATCGAAAGGGATTTTTTCCTGTACTCATTGACGAAGAATTTTGAATTTGTTCAATTGTGATAGCCAGTTTCCCTCACAGTGAAAACATTATTATCTGAAATATTCAAACGCTTGTCAGACCTGTCAATACAGACTCCTCCGATCTAGTGTTAATATATATTAATTTATGTACCCATTATATCTATGATGACTATATAAAGACATGACTATACCATTTGTTAACTAGTTGAACAAGAAACCTTAGATTCAAACATTTGTCGTTGATGCAATTAGGCACAGTCACTCCGGTATACTCTCTGTGTTTCTGCAGCAGCAACAGCAGTCAAGGCGTCACACTTTAAAACGTTTCCTGTAACTATAGAAACAGAGAGGTACACTTTTAGATGTAAGACCTCCAGTTAAAAGCACTTCAGGAGGACAAATGCTTCAATTCTATAAATAGGATTTATTGTCATATCTCCATGGTTATACCAGTAGCCTTGCTGACTTGCTAAGTAATATTCAAAGGTTGGCCATTAAATCTTGAATCAGATTCATGATTCCTCCCACTCCCTGCAAAAGTATATATTATGCTTCGTCTGCAAAATTGCTGTATACAGCATTAACCGTGAAAACACCATAACACTAATAATATAAGCACCACCCATTGCGCATAGTACGAGCTTGCTAACTGGATTTGATGCAGGACTGAAATATCCCTCGTCTGGCCAAGGTCACACCGTTGTTATCAGAATAAGTTTCATGAGGGAATCACGTGTGAACAGTCCCAGGGTGGTTTACTGAAGTGATTTAACTTAAGGAGCCAGGGCGATCTGGCATGGAGTACGAAATTTACCGTTGTCACCTTGACTCTGCTATAAGCCCTTAGATAGTCTGAAACTCAGAACAGGGCTGCCCGACCTGTCCCGGTTTCTGAACTGCATAATCTAACATCAGAAAATATACAGTTTTCCTCTCTACCCTGTCGGTCCCCAGACTGTGAGTCTTAGAGAGGCAGGCCGACCTGCATGAAAACAGATTGAGAAGCAATTCACCCTACAACAACCACAATTTCACTGGTTTTAAACAGTGCAACAGTTTGTATACTCGTACACCTACTCTGTTTTTAGGATCCATGCAACCAACCAGCTGGTTGATTTGCATTGGCGTCTCTCAATTTGAAGCAAGAAATTTTTCGGACAATTTTGCAATATGAAACCATTTTCCTGTTCAGTGAATCAAAGCAAAAGTTTATTGACCACTAATAAAAACTTCAAGGCAAGTTTAACTCTAAAAACAGCATAGGTATGCCCTTGAAAACTGCTCAGGAATGACCTTGAAGGTTGGAAAACAAGAAAACTTTAATACACGGAGCCCTCCCATGCGCCTAAAATCTCCAAAGTGATCGCACAGCTGTTGGTCTCTGCAGACTGCTAGAAATGATTTATAGTATTAATGGGAATCGCCCTATCCGCGGGAGAATGAAAATATAGCAACCAAATAAACAAAATCAAGAAGTGTTTACAGGATAACATTTCATGAGGATGGATCATTGTAGTTTTATCTTGGAAGAATCGTAATTTATCAGCTTGTCAAACTGCTTGTGTTGTTTAAAAGCTGAGAAATTTGATAATATAGCTCTTGACAACGGCCATATTTCATCTATCAGATAGCAATATTGATATCAATATGTTTACTTATCTTGATATACAGGCCCTATATCTCATATGGCCAATTACATGCGTTGAACACATGGCTCTGTATCTATGTCACCAACACGTCAAATCACTAGATGTAATTAGAAATGATGGGGCAGGAAACTGAGGAAATCTGAGGTGGTCCATCACGATCAATTAGATAAACTTAGAATTCGATGTAACAGAAATAGGTTTATATCTATTCAGTCTACATATAATTCTATGACCAATACAGCTAGAATTGTGGGTAAGTTTCCCAGTTGTTCGTTTGAGATCAGCAAGTCTGGTAGGTCAAATACAGTCCGCTCACCCAACGTGGACATGTAACTTTTGCATATATCATAATGCCTGAAATGTGGAAAATCCTATTTTCCCTCACATGTGAGCTCGAGCAAGTGCATGAAGGTACTAGAAGTCACTGACAGGAGAGTCAAGATAATTTGTCATCACTCACAATCCCATCCTAACCCCGATCCCTCATCCTCTTTCATTTTCCCAGATACGTCAGATACGGAGCCATTCAGTCAGACAGCCTGGCCACATTTCCATTTAGCAGATCAACATCCTCGGTGAGCTCGAGTCAACAACCGAGAGGCACCGTAAAACTGCAACACATGCTGCATTAAATCTCAGTGTGCCAGAGCCTCTGCAGTTCACAAACAATGAAGCAATACAGTAATCATGTCCAGATAATCAATTATTAACAGGTTATATCTGCTCTCCATATCTTATCACCTTCTCAGGACAAGACTAAACTTGTCAAGTGCCAGTATTTGACAGCCGTATTTCTAGGCCAATCAGATACGTGGCAGAAATAAGATAAACCAGGAATTTGTTTGCCATCACTTGGCGCGAATGCCCAGATTGACAATAGAATGCAATTAAACAAATATTTCTATGATCAATGTATACACAGCTTGATAAGAGAATGTTTAGATGATATTAATAACTCACGGTGTACTATTGTGATTTATGTCCGGAAATGTTTCTGTACGGGCGGATCAATTTTCAACTAGATTGAATTTTAGATAAATTAGGTAGTGACCAATGTTTTATGACGGTAGTTAGTTAATATGGATTTGTTGTCACAAACCTTTCCGAGAGAATCGATAACCAAAATAGGTTGCCTTTAAAAATCAGCTTAAAAGGCAAAGTGACCCCGTCGCAAGCGAATAGAAATCATCGGCAATCCCCTTGTCATATATTTGTCAGCGTCTCCAGCAATTGTCAGAAAGATTAAAGCCATGGGTCAAATATAGAGAACGCAACGTATTAAGATCCATCTCAATCTAACATCAAAGAGAATAGTCTGATTTGTCCTACAAGTCTCACTCTGGCTCTGTCACGAATGACGTTGAAAGCTGGGATATTTCCTGCCACCTCTCAACTCCTGGGAAAAATACTATTTTCGTTCAAACAGCAGCTAGCGGTCCAAATTTCAGTAAACTGGTTGTGACAGTTTAAGTGCACTCTCGAATAACATGGCAAATTTGAGTCATCAAGAATTATAATTAATGCAAAGGAGAATCTAACTCGGTGACTTATAGCTTTAAATTCGGGGTTGGATAATAAAGTAAGTATTAAAGTCTGATGCAAATCTGGCACACGCTTGAAAGCAACAGCTTTCACTTTTACTATTGATTTGGGCCGTAGGTTTGTAAGAATGGGCGTTTCGTTTAGAAACTCAAATGAGTGAGGCTGGAGGGGTGGCTGCAAATCGAACCGTTTGATGTTACAACTTTGAACCAAACGACCAACGACCACTTCCTTCCGAACGAATCTAATAATGTGAATGTAAAACTTTAAACCACTCGATCCCACACAACAAAGATAATGAAATTTGAATAACAAAACTTGACACCCGCACTTGATGTGAATAAAAGAGAGGGGATTTTGCGTCACAATTTTTACATCTCTGATTTAAAGCCCGGATTCGGTTTCGCATTGGCGCGCCTTATCAGCGGAGTAATCTAGCGATCATCTTCCCTGCTAATCTCTGAGCCGGACAGAGCGAGGAGGGGGATGCAGACATTGAGCCTGATGACAGAAATGCAGGAGGCTTTGTCTGAGAGCTTCTAAAACTATCACGGCTCAGCCAAAGTGCCGAGTCTTCTATCTGGAGCCCTCTCTCTCTCCTAACCATGGTAAGCTGCGGCAGGTTCCCCCTACAGGTGCTCTGTAGACACCTGCCCTTAGCCCCTTTCTCGTCGTGACTAGACACGCAAAAGGATAGGTGCGTAAAGTTCCCTTCCCTAGAGATGACAAATGATATGAGTACTAGTGCAACCTCTTATAATAGCTGACTGTGATTACTGTGGTGTTTCATTGTTTGTTAAATGAAGAGGATATTCCAATTAAAACAGAAATAATGTGCAGAATCACTCTCTGTGAAAACATTTTTATCATGCATATGTCTACTCGGTGGAGTATTCATGAATCCTGCAGTGCTGCCTAGGTTCTTGTGACCTAGGTGGTGTTCTATTTATAAGCAATCAGTATACTCACATACCAGGACATAATATTTCTACCCTTACGTATCGATTCCTCCGAGATTTGAAGTATGTTTCTCTCGAACTAAGCCATTTACAAAAACCTGTTAAACGAATTATCAAAATTTACATTTATAAGGCAGTTTATATGCATAGTCATGTAATCGTTTAATGGTTTGTGAAAATGTTCCATGTATCGTTTATGTGAAGAGGTCGCTTATACATACCAAGTTCCACTGTGCGAATTTTCACCGTTGATATATAAAATATGGGCACATATAGCAGTCATACAGTCTACAGGTCGCATTCTGGGCAGGTCCCACTATTGGCATATATCTGCTGTATAAACTATTGTGGAGCCAAGGATATCATGTTTGGAATATCCCCTGACAATCAGTGCATTAAATCCTGTAATTGAGGGTGGGTTGTTATGCTGGGTGTATTCCATGACGTGCATACCATGTGATATGACACGTGGTTATCACTAATAGGCATCATCAAGTGAAACAGGTGGTGTTCTTGTCTCAGATCTTTTACCAGACAAAATGACCACCAAGAGGAGATCATTAGCTGCACGAGATCTGACGAGATAAGGCGAGAGTTTCCTCATTACCGCCTGGCTACAGCGTCAGACGATGAGGGGCCAGCAAAGGTGAATGTGGCAGAAAAGAATAAAAGAGACCTGGTGGATTTGATTCAGCAGGATAATATCGACATGTGAACAACCGGAAAGTTCAAACACGCGATCGATTGTCGATTCGTGTAGCATATAATGAACATGTGCAAGGACATAATAAACCGGCATTTATTGGAAAAGGTAAAATGCATCGAATAATCAAAGTATCAATATCGGAAATCTGTTTCTGTTAAAGAATACATTATTCAGTGAAGGAAAACGTAATGTAGCGGCTACGATATCATTATTTAGATCAAACAATTTTACTTTCCCTGTGACTACTTGACAAGTGTATGTTTAGTCAGGACGCTGATAGAAACTAATATTCGGCATGGAAATGCATCATCAATTGTTTAGCTTGAGTTACCCTGAGACATATTAAAACCTGCCTCTTTGCAAGAGCTGTCATTTCTCAACCATTAAAGAAAAGCCATGGGGTATTTGTCTGACTCAATATGTCAGACCTGGGTGTTTTACAGTCTCGCCGGGTCTTGCTGAAGTCTCGCCGGATCTCCCTCGCCACTGTCAGTGATTTATACTGTCACTCGTATGTTTGTATATGACCCAGCTGCAATGGAGACGCGATTCCAGCTATTTTATGTGGGCAGTTAAAGGAAGTATATCAGGCAGGAGCAGACTGAAGTGTCAGATACCATATATCGCCTGTATGGATCGCCGTCAGTTAGCATGAAATATCCTGGGCAGCGGAAATAGTCGTTGTTAGTCGTGGATTTCAAAACATCCATCTTCGTAAAGAACAACGATTCGTTGGTATGTTGCTGAATGTTTCGTTGAACAAGCATGTACAGTTCCGTGGCTCCGATATTAAATTTCTAACTACTTAAACGGTCGGGGAGGTCGAGATTAGAAGGAACAAATTGATGAAAAACTTAGCTGACATGTTTGACCATCAAAGAGACTAGAAGGAACGAAAAGAGAGAAGCAGGAAATGTTGCGGTAACATTGAGGGATATTATCACAGCATCCCGTCACGAATCATCCTCTACGTGATACTGGGACTCCGCTGTAAAACAAGGAAAAGCAATGGTGGCGAAATGAGAAACGTTTCTGTTTCCCCCCAATTACCCTCTATTTAATACCCGGAGAAGACATGGTCAGTTCTGACATCCTGTAAATGAATCATTATAATGAAAAAGCCGACCACTGCCCTCCTGCAGGATATTAACTGGTGTTAATACGTTGAGCGTTCCAGGGTGACCTTGATCTTCAGGGCTCACACGTAATCTGTCTGCACAGGCTAGCCAAGGTCATGGCTGAAGGCAGCAGTTTTAAAGAGCTTCGACTCAACTGCCTGATGAGTGATGTTAGTTGTTTGTAACTGGAAGCTAAGGGTGGGTGGATTTAGTGTTGGGCTCTGTCTCGAAAAACGAAAGTACAAAACTAGCCTAAAGAAACATTACCAGGTTTCACATCTGTCTTAATATTTGTCAATCACTTGTCACACAACGATTAGTCACAGGGAATGTGGACTTATATCATCAAATCACCCTTTCCGTCTTATATCCCATCCATGTTCAGCGTTCTCAATGAAATTCATAATCGACAATTGGACGTAAATTGGTGAACTATTTGCCGGAAAATGAAATTGTTATACTTACGCTCAGATCAAATATAGATGTAGATGATAAGGTTTCCAGGCACGGGAGAATATAAGGTCACTTTGAGAAGAACCGATGCGTCACAGGTTCCCTAAGCTTCAAGCACTGGAAGGGAATGTCCCATTCATCCTGAATCTACGGTTCCAAGCATGTTTAAAAGGCAGAAAAACAATATGCCAAATAAAATCATTCTCAGCATGCTTGGAGGCGCTTTGCTTTGTTAGCAACGCATAGCACCCTCGCGGTATTCTCGTCACTGGAAATCTCTCGTGAAATCGTTGTGCCTGATTGGTCTCGTGAGAATGTAACGAACACCCACTTGACTCACGTATGCATCTACTCTTTAGTAAGGTTTGTTTGGACTAAAAGCAGCAGGTGGACAGTGTGGCCTTTTCAAGAATACAGATGTTTGCGTTGCAAGTGGGTAGCTGCTCACTTTCTAAAAGCCAGGTACTCTATCATCACATCGGCAGCTACTTAAAGTACACATAAACCGTTCCTTGTAGTGAACAGGGTGAACAATTCATTTCCACTTAACTCGCTCAAGTCTAAAGCTTTCATCCCGAAACTGACAAAGTCAACAGCGATAGCTTTTATTATTTGCTAAAATGGTCGCTCACACATTGGCGCGATGGCTGATGGGAGTTTTCTTTTTTTTATGTCAGAAAGGAAAGGGAGCGGAGAGGAGCTAGGGAAAGAGTGTACTGGAGTCTGACCTCTGACCTTCTGGTTGTGAGACGCGGGGTAAAAAGTAAATGTCAAAGCTTTTAACAATCAGGAAACTATTCATGTTTAGGTGATTTGACATTGGTAATGCTAGATCGTTATATGGGCCACTCTATGGTAAGAATTGTTGGTACTTTAATAATGTTTCAGAACCTCAGTGTACTGCCAAGGGTCTCAGTGTAAGTCTGCTGGGTCGGTACCATTGAAGGTTATAACGGTGACATTCATTGACAGACATATGAAAAAGCGGGCTGTGCGACAGGTTCTTATCTGGAATCACTTCAGAATTCACCTCAGACCTGCAAGCTACCACACCCAGTCTACCACGGTCATGACCAGAGATCTTGTCTTTTACGACGAACGAGGACAGGGGAGGATTTCTTTATCTGGTATAATCTCTCTTTGTCACTCCCTCACATTGAGATGAGATGCTGTACAGTATCGAAGCGAGAGCCGAGGGCGTTATTGCCCTCACTAGAATTGATTTAATACAACCTAGCTAAAGATTTCTGTTAATAAAAGTGAACTTGAGTAATCCGTCATGGGATGTACTCTACAATGCCAAGAAATTTAATTAAAATGTACAAGGCTCAGCCTATAAACAATGCTACCGATACCATCCTGGATTTAATTATCTAATCGAGTAAACTCACCCGGGATTTGAGTATAAATTGACTCATTTTCAGACTAAAGATTGACCTTGCGATAAAGCGTTCAATTTCTTTCTCTCCAGAAAAACTAATCACTCAAGTGTAAAGCATTCGTACTAATCTGCTAGGTCACCCAGTACGTCGCTACACCAACGCAACAAGATGAATGATTTCGGAGGAGACAAACAACCATTTAGTGAGCGTCTCGCAAGATCCACAATGAACTTTGTGTTTATAAGCTCGTGCTGATTGAATTGCAGCAACAAAATCTGTATTTTACAATTCGTCAGGCCTATTGGTACAAGCAGACAAGCAGAGTGGCGCAGTGGAAGCGTGCTGGGCCCATAACCCAGAGGTCCGTGGATCGAAACCACGCTCTGCTAATTATTTTACCAATTGTTGTTACTTTCATTATGTATATATGAGTCACATCATTCATGCGCATTATCTCAAGAAAACGTGGTCCCCGAAAATTTTCATTTAAAAGCCAACACCCTGATCAGCCAGATTGACAAGTACACCGCAAAGGGCGGAAAATATTAAATGTTTTAAGAACAAACGCCTCCTCTATTTCCGGAGACAGGCAGTGACGCTTTAAGGGCACCAACGATAAACTGATTGAGATTTGACTGTTTCTGCCAGTGTGAATCGGGAAAATGTTTGACTGGTGAAAGTCATTCTGGAGGTGTCTATATACTAGTGGGATACTCCCCAATCCTTAATCATATTCTATATACACCAGATATGATATGCATCTTATCTAATCAGAAAGTATTCATTGGATTGAAAGGATATAGCTGAAGCACATCAACCCCATTCATGAGACTTTATGTTATTATAGCACATGAGATATAGTGCTTTAGCGAAGCAGGAGAGTAGAATTATATGTGTGATCAATGCGATTGTATCTAGGTTTAGAACAGATGTCATTAGACGGTTTCCATGGCTTCACGTGCAGCGGCAAACAGAACAGACACGGGAATCATGTCAGCCGAACTCCTCACGAGCTGGTGATTAAAATAATTGGCCACATACACAGAGAAGTTTCAGCTCAAATAAACCACACCCGTGAAAATTGTGTTGATGGAGACATGCAAACATGCAAATTGGACAAATTAATGAAGAGTAAAAGACGATCAAGTCCCCGTCCAGGCCTGGTCTGTTAAATCACTAAGTGCGCACAATTCTTCGGCTTCTGTGACAGATTCCCAAACTAAAGTTATTTGTCATTCTTCCTACAGCGGCCGTTTTTATTTGTGTGTAAAACTTGTCCTTGTCTTCTCATCCTTGTATTCTCCACGCATGATTCCCCAGTCTCAGGCGTGGCAGAGTAAATCTTACAGAACTGTGCTTAATAACCCGACATAAATATCCAGACAGTTTAGTGTATGTTTGCGCACTCTGTTTCCTACAGATAATGTCAGCCTGATGTACCGCTACTCCGTCGGAAATTAAAAAGCAACTAGCGGGAAATATCATCATTTCCAAACCTTTATTGAGTGGAACGATTCTCGGAAAAACCTCTCATACAGGAACCGTGAAAACATTGTCCACTATTTTTGTGATTTCGTCTCCATTTGCTCGTCGCTGGCACTAGATTTACGTTTGGCGAGACACCCATTAGGCGGAGAGCAACATTCTCTGGGTGGCCTACACACAGGTGACAGAGAAAAACTCTTCCTTTCTCTTCTCCTGGTCTAACAGCTACCCTGACCTTTCATTCTCTACATGTGTAACCAGTCCACTCTTTAATTCTGTGTCGCCAGGTGAAAGAGGAAATCCATTACCCTGCCCCTTCTCCCCTCTTAGTCGCACAGTCAGCCAACCCTTTAGTTCTGTGTCCCCGGGAACCTTTCTCTACCCTCACACATAATACTGTAAATCAGTCTAACATTTCACCTATTGAATTCACGAGACTTGCGTCGTCTGAGCTGCATGCAAAGCAGGGAGGTGGGCCTGGCGATAAATGTATTTTTATAGATATACGACCGGCCTATATCAATGATAGCCCCCGGGGGGGGCACTGCCCCTAATTTAGGGTGGGGGTGTGCGGCGGGTCGATCCAAAATCGGGGGCTTTCCGAGCT
>JAXGGS010251070.1:0-15083 GCA_035585475.1 Armandia brevis | reverse complement strand
CTGAATCTCTCACTACCGTCTTCTTGATAATGTCTGCTCTGCTCTTTATAAATTGTGTCTGTGGATATGGATATTTGTCGTCCACCTGTACAGTTGTTTAAATAGAATAAACACAAATATAATGTGTATAACATAACTGTGGTCATACACCCGTTACCCTGAGCTAAAATCTACCACTTTAGTTAGATTGGATACAATATTTGACACTTCTACTTATTACTTACATATTTGTGTTTGACATTTTAATTTGCTGTTAATTGAATAGTGTCTAGTATTGCATTGTAATAAATCAGACATGCAATGGTAAACAATTATCAATAATCTTTCCTCTCACGAAAACAGCATATTAAGCCTGACTAACTCAATACTGTATTTCCACTAGAAATTTCCATTATACTGGTTGAATCTTCAATGGTTTTAACTACCATAGATATTTTCATTTGTGTTGAAAGTACAAATATATATGTGAATAAATCTTTAACTCTACACTTAATTCCAAGTCAGAACCGGTCAGCCCGATGAATCTTTGATTCATGCTGATTGCAGAGAATGAATGATGAAGCCTACCATAGTTAGCCATATAAGTGTAATATACAGTAGGTAATGATATGGTGATACAAATGATAACTATTGTCAGTAACACCAAAACCAAACCTCCAAATCTACGGTGACATTTCTTAAAACACTTAGATCTGGATCTAGATCTGGAAAGAGAAAAGTCATATTATTCCAAATAACAGTAATCATTCTGTTTGAACCTTCCCTAGTGTTTTAAGTTTTAACAATGTAATACATTCTTTAATTTATTCATTTTTTAAATGGATTATCAGAGTAAATCAACAATGCTTGATCAATCGTATAAAACTGAATCATTACAGTAATTCTACTGATACTGTAAAGATGATTTTTCATCGTAAACATATTATTTATATTGTTTCGCATAACCAATCGATCTTACCGAGATTGCATGATCTAGTTTCACTCTAAAATATGTAGCTGAATACAGATGATCAATCCCCTGTATCTAACAGTCAAGTATTTATGACATCAGATATCATTCCTGTAAAATGATAAAATTGTCAAATAATATCTTAATATGCTTCACCTCATTTTGATAAGTTCGGACTTAAATGTAGCAATGAATTGCCGGAAGGAGCTGACAAATTACTGATGACTGATTGTTCACACTTTCGGGCATCATGTTTATTTACCGACCCTTTCAATAAGGTTTCCTTTTCCGAACTTCTCAAAAGATGAATACAGTTCTCACTTGATAAATCTTATATAATACAGTGCACTTTGAAGAAAAAGACATAGTATAAAGTTTGTCCATGTGATAAAAATAACATGCCTTTAACTAAACGGATGAAATTAGACACTTTGATGACGTAAGATGAGATTGAACATTTGAAAATACTTTAACTAATAGAATTTATCTCCTATATAGCAACATGGTATTCACTATGAACAGGTTTAAGTTGCTCTTTTCTATACATTCCGGTCTATGTTAACTACATAATATGAAAACATTTAGGCATTATGCTCATGAACAAATATTAACTTGTCATAATAGATTTTATCAGGTGACACAAACCATTCTATATCAAATGGTTGTACACACATAAATGTATTAAACAAACCAAACTAGTTGACTGGTGAGACTAGTTAAATCGCCACCACAGAGTTTCCAACAGCACCCATGCTAACCCTTAAAATCCTCAGCGAGAAACGTTGTGTAGGAGAGTTGTACCAGACTGTTAGCAAATGTTTTTGTTGTATTGTTGGCGCACTTTTGTTTATGGTAGTGGGACAATGGATAAACCTGATAGATAAGTCTAAGACAGACGAAGATTCCCATTATTGATAAAGAGGGTAAATATAGCGCATCCAGGTCACTGACTCAGTCCCAGGTCACTGCCACACTCCAAGGCAACTTCCCCACCCCAAGGTCACTGCTGCACTCCTAGGTCACTGCTGCACTCCCATGTCACTGTCGCGCTCCCACTGACGTTGCCAATTGCAGTTTCCCACACTTCTACCAAGGCCAAGTAAAAATTTGACAGGGAACTAACTAGATTCCACATATTATGCATATCGTATAATGGTATTTTCTGTGGAATAATATATAACTTAATTGCATTATTGTGCATATGCACATGTGTAAGACGTGCTTTCATTTATCTGAATAGAAATGGATCAGAAATCAAATATATATTCACTGTTTAACACATATATGTTCCTTTAAAATCAGGCACAATTGATGAGAGAATCAAAATCGCGAAGGAGGATGTTTTTGTGTTTAGCTAGCGAATTTCCAACTTTGACTTCTTATATAGTTAAAATAATAAATTAGATATGAAATATGATTAAGATAAAAGTACATTTTAAAACATACAATAAGTTAGACATAGCCATAGCAAGGTTGTTTTTGAAGGCCATCTAAAACTGTTAAAGCTCTTGGTTTATCTGATCTTTAGCAGTAGCCTATTCCAAAGTCTTGGTGCCATGAACTTGAACAATTTTAAACCATAGTTAGATGTTTCCTGTCTTGCTTCAACTAGCAGTTCATCGTCTGCAGATCGAAGGGGTTTGCAGGGGAACATATGGTGTTACAAGTTCGGTGACATAGACTGGAAATAGCATATGCAAAAACCTGTAGACAAAAGTCATGACTTTAAACTCAATCCTCCATTCGTCTTTCCAAATTGGTGTTATACGGTTTCTCCTGTCCACTCTATCAATTATTTCTGCAGCAGTATTCTGCTGTCTCTGGAAGTGTTAAATGGTCTTTTGGGGGCATCAAAGATGGTTAGTATAGTCTAATCAGGATATAATCAGAGAGAGGACAATGGTCTTGCAGGCTTCGGTACTAAGGTATGGACGGGTCTTGTTGATGACATGAAGCTGGTATCTGCAAGTTTTTATGATTTTGTCCACATTCACCTCTATGGTGAGCGCGCTATCGAGATGGCACCCAAAGTTCCTAACTGAGCCTTGTGGGTTTATGAGACTTCCTCCAATATTGAATGATGGCAGTGGCAGTGATTTCATTAGAAGACTTGGAAAAACGAAAATCACTTCCGTCTTTTAATGAATTATTAATTAAATGTCTATTCACACATTTCAGACAATGATAGATCATAAAATTCGCTCTGTTTAAACTACAAATTATCTAGATCAAATTATTCTGGCTACTAAATGTTATTAAACCACCCATGCATGAATACAGCTATTTAAAAGCTGAGTGATTGATACAAATGAAACACACATTTTACCCTGGAACTTTAAGGGGTTTTAAGGAATACAATGTTCAGTCCCCCCTAAGTCCCCCCTCAGTCCCCCCTCAGTCCCCCTCAGTCCCCCTCAGTCCCCCTCACTCCCCCTCCTAGCAATTAAACGATAGAGATATCACATCATTATCTATCAGATAAAACTGACATATTTGTTAATACACTCAAATAAGTAACATAATGTGTATGCTTGTTTACCAGACATTGTTGTAGATTTTTTGACCCGTCAATAATATGAAGTTTGGAAGAAATTTACATACATGAATGGGTTATGATAACACGACTTTTGCTCTGATGAATGAAAGGATATTTCATAATTTTCTGCTTAGCATTCCATCCAAGGTGATTTTGATTTCACATCTATGAATTACTTCCCTTCATGGAAAAATTACTTTTGTATGCAGAAGGTGTTCTATTTATTTATTTGATGATACATACATGTGTACGGAATAATAATTAAGTAACACAATAAAAGAACCATAGAGCTCGACTAATTGCGAACTAATGGTTGGCTACACATTTTACCTTTTGGCAAATAAATCATAGTCTGTATAACAATGGTCAACAAGTCTGCAATTAATTTTGGCATTGTTCCTCCTGATTGTATCCATAAAGCTCCCAACGTAGGCCGATGTTATTATCATTCCCAGCTAATGGATACAAACGGACATAACGGGCAACAATAGGCGGTTTAAGGTCATGTGTGGTCTTATGGCGTTTCCCTTCAAACTCCTGATGGTCAAATGAAACATTCTCAAGGGGGTCTTCAAGTTGGAAATCGGAAATTGATCAAGAACTCACTTTAAAATAGAAATGGAATGCGTTATTGGAGGAATCTAGGTAAGCGAGGCGGTATCTTGAGGTAAACTGTGGACAACATGTTGGACGTCCTGCAGTTGCCACCCTATTAATCACAAATGTTTCGTCCAGATCTACCTATATAATTCATATGGTTAGATATCACTACATACGAAAGGAAGGCATATGTTCATTTATATATATATGTATGTATATTATGTGTGATAATGATTCTAAATTGAGGAACCTGAATCCACAGTCCTTCACCGAAAGGGAATTTGTAATCTTTAAGCCAGGATGCACCACCAACACAGTCTTTCCTTGTTGGACCCAATCTAGCACACCATGGGCCATGGTGATGCCATTTCATATAATAATTGGTTGCTTGTATATTGATATCTTGGACATAATGTGCATCTCCGGATATCAAAGCTTTTATCAAAGAAAATCACTTTATACAAAAACTTATTTAAAAGATGATGCTGAAACCCCTTGATAGCGCGACTGATAAGCAATACACAATTAAAAGTGATATTACCCAACATCAGGATCTATATGAAATGCTGGGTAATCCTCATACAAAACAAATACTTGTTTTTGCAATAAGTAATATAGGCATTCAGTAATAAAATGTTATGAGCATGAAAATGTACTTCATAAATTAAACACAAGTTTTAAATCTAAACAAATACTTGTTTTTGACTACCCTTATTCCTGCAGGAAGTGTTTCTGTTCCGATTGGACCTCTGGACAGAAGCTGTCAGATATGTACCATATAGCAAAGTAGGTTGTGTCTCTGTTGCTAAAAATGATGCCACTTCTTCAAACTTATTAAGAATGAATGGAAACATTAAATTCCATTTATTGAATTAATTGTTACATATGTATGACAAACCTTGCAAAAACATATCAGTTATTAATTAAATATGATTTCCACCTGAGATGCCACAGTGATGTTTTCAGACCGAGGTAAAAATATAAGTTGATGTGTACATATGCCAGCAATTATTGCTGCACCAATACATATAAATGTTATACTCCAACACTTTTTTCCGTGACACAGGGAATGTATGGACATTTTCTTAAAGCTTTTTTGTTCACTTTGCTAACAGAGGAAAAAACAGCACATGCATGACGAAAAGCCAGAGATATAGTAAAGAATATATAATTCCAGTTTTGTCTGTAATGCAAACTATTGGTTCTTTTATTGGAAACGTTTTGTCCAATCTGATGGTTAATCAAATCATGTTTTTGCAATTAATCTGAAAACTCAATCTTTTGAAAAGGTTTAAAAATGAATAGATAAATTGGCATCAAATGAAGGACGATTGGTATTAAAAAGCACACAATTTTTCGCATTGTACAATATTGAATACCAATATCTAATGAACTTTGATCAACGTCCAATAAATACCTCTATTGCACTCCATTTAATCAGCGTTTGACACACCTCTATTTCACTCCATTTAATCAGCGTTTGACATTTCTGGGTCTGTTTACAAACACAAGGATACGTGAAAATCAAAAGTGTTAATATGTATCTGTGACGGTCTGATGAAAATGGAAAAGGTTGATACCAGTATTACATATTAATATTACGAAATAATGATGTACTCCAATTGAGTTTTCGGACCTTTCTTTATTTCAATAGGGTTATTAAGGTCAAAAAACCTTGACAAAGGATGTTATGAGTCCAAGTCAATCCAAACGTCACACTCATATACATATAACCCATTGAGTTTGGCATATGTCTCGATCAGCATTGACCAATTAGCCTGTTAATCATAACTGTTAGCTAGTGATTGTATAAGCGTCGTTAAATCTGTTAATCTGAGTACAAAGTAGGGGGGCTTGTGTTTATGCAATAACATCATTCACTACTATCCATAAACCTCAACGAAGTTGCACTTTATCTGGCATAAATGTTACATAAATTGATGACCAGAATATTTAATGCATACTATGTATGACGCCTGCCATTGGGTGGTTGATCAGGCATATATCTGGTATTGTATTACTTTTATGAATATCATTACGACCCTTAGTCATTTTCCCATTCTTAAATTCATGTAACATAGCAAAACACACTGTGGTACAAAACATTGTTAAGTGCCATAACAGCGGTTATGCATAAATGTGGAATGATATTAATACTTCTTTGTTGCACACCAATTAGAATAGAATTTATCCATAGTCTAATCTGGGTTGCTTGTTTGGTTTTAGCATGAATATGATCGATTCTAGTGCTTGCATGACATAGTCACCCTCACCAAATGGTCCAGCCCCGAGCATGTACGGAGGACCAAACTCTCCTGCTCCCCCGATGACGGCTGTGGGAGGAGTATCACATCAGCTTCCGTACCATCAATCCCCTCCTCCCAACTTCCGAGCATAATTAACGCCAGGCATCGCGTCATTGTCTGTATCTGATGTTGTAACCTTGTTACCATGGTTATCAGAGAACGTATTAACATTATAATCCCAGATACTTTTCTATACAGTCTAGATAATTTCAGTTTATACACAGAATTTTCATTCGCCTCAGAAAATAAACTCTAATCAAGCACAGCTTTCATATCTTTCCAGGACCGCAAGACTGCTTTCATGTTAAAATTGCCTCCTGAAAATGTTACGTCATGCTAGTTGACCAATCCTAATCAGCAGTTGCCATTATCTTCACCAATTTCATTCTTGTGCTGATTCCACGTTCTGTTAAAGGAAACTGAATCATCGACTGAACTAGCCAGCCGTCAGTAGTACAGACTTGTTCCATAGTTTTGACACCAGGGGCTAGGTTTGTCTTCCACATCATATTAGACAATCGTATGGGTAAGAAAAATATTATTGTACAATTCATATATTTTTATTTTTATTTTTTTCTGCTTACTTTGTTATATTTGATATTTTGATATTTTTATTTAACTATGAATATACATGATATAAGTTTTAACAATTGGTGCAAATTGCTTTTATGTACATGTGAAACAATAAATAAATTATAGAAAGCTTGTTATTTGTAAATATCACACATGCTGTTGTGACTCTCGTTGCCAAAAAAAGATAAAATCCCAAACACGGATGATTTTGATAGTTTGCCCACAAATTCTTCATTTATTATTTAATGATTCAACAAAAATGATAGGATTATCGATCTATTGAATCATCAAATGTACCAAATGTAATTGGTTCCCTTTTGACAATATTGCCATAGGTTTAAGAATCAATTCAAGATTTGCGTTGAATACTCGTGCTTATTGTTAACTTACAAAATAGGCCTATTGTAATCCAGTTTCATTTGGATCATGTTAAAATCAAAATCGTGCTAATTTTGCCATAATGAATATTGAATATCAAAAGAGCACTTGTGTGTCCAAGCTTAGACTTACACTTACTTTTATATTCGGGATTGGCTTTAGTTATTGAATTAAGCAGACTCTCCTCCAATACTCGAATAGAATGTCAGTTATTCAGCTAATAAACAATGTTTATTATTAGCATATGTGTCACTTATAGTACTAATTTAAATCAGGAGTTTGCGACTAACTCAGCGACACATAAGATATGAGACAAGCACATATTACAAACATGTTAATGATTCGGATTTTGAGTTATTATTGTCGAAAACGTACATCAAAGATGATAAATGATACATTTATTCTATATTACTATTTATAGGCATCAGCAGATCATAAACTTGGTATACAAACAACATTGAGTCCGACAATATTATTAGAGTTTAAGAAGATAAATCATAGCAAAAATTGCGTAATATTCATGAATTGATCAACTAATGTGTTTTAACTGGTTTGGGTGACAATGGCTTATAAAACGTATGAACTTAAATCATAAAAAAAGAAAGGCCAAGTGAGTCTACCACTGCACTATGTGCTTTAACTTTATAACAAATTAGTCCTTGAAGAAACTGTAACTCTTTTCAGGCACTATTCGATTATACAAGTTGGACGAGTGCAATGATTACTGTTGGTTTGGAGCTTACCACAACAGTACACACATCTACAACAAGGTTATGCCAGAATGCAGGTGCTTTTCACTTAGTGCTGCTTAGCTTAGGATTGTTTAATTTTGTGCACTGAATGCACAATAAAAAACAAACTAATGATATAGCTTTCATGCTTTTAGTAGCGTTTACATTTTACTCACTTTGCAGCTCTGTTATCTGGAAATCAACATTACATCCCTGACGGAAAGAACACAGGAGGACTGTGGATTCAGGTTCCTCCCTTTAGAATTATGATCGCATCTCATTGATGTATAATATAAACATACATATTTCTATACAGTGATATCTAAATATATAACTTTTATAGGTAGATCTAGGTGAGACATTTGTGATTACCTCAGTGGCAATTAAAGGTCGCCCTAAATGCAGCCATCAGTGCACCCGAAAATACCACTTTGTTTATACAGATTCCTCTGATAAATTACAGTTCTATAAGAATTCATATGTGAGTACCGTTATTCTCACCTGGGAGAATTAACCGATTTTGTACATAGAAATTAAATGAGTATCTACTGCTTGATTATCAGGTGTTTCGTGGAAGTATTGACATGATGTCATATCTACTATGGCCCCCAATACTTGCCCGTTACGTCCGTATGTATCCATTGACACAACGTAATAATATCATTGGACTACGTTGGCAGCTGTATGGCATTAGCAATGCTTGCCGACATTAAGTGCAGATGTATGAACATTTTACATTAAGGTCAACTTATATTTGCAAAATGTTTACAGCCATCTATTTTGAAAAATAAAAGTCAAAGGATATTTGCAGATATATGATTTGTGTCAAATGAGTTTCCAGATGAAATGTAGAAATAAATATCAAAATTCACCGAATAATATTGTTGATGAAGATGATAACAATTCAGTCAGATTGATGTAAATGTGTAAAGATCAAAAATGTCATCATAGCACAATCATGTGAAGTTTAGTAATTTTTTTTCTCACGTCAGAAAGATAACTGATAGTTACCATCTCGAGACGAGCTGATGCCTTGAGCACACCCTTTCCAGCATGTAAGCAAAACCCTGGTCCCACATTATGTTAAAGGTTCTGATGAACCAAATGGCAGATACACAAGTTGAGCTGTTTCTTTGTCTACTCGCCGCACCTGAATGTCACAATGAGACTGTAATTGAAAGACTATGTTAATCCTACAATACGTAAGGTAAGTTCAAAACTGTCAAAACTCAATTAATCAGCCAATCTTGTTTTCTGCTGGCGCCTAAACGTCACAATACATATATTGCACTGTTTTCAATTTGGTGGATGGAAGTAGTATCAAGAGTAATTTGTGCATTGTGTAAGTAGTATGTGATGTTCACAGAGGTACATTCATTCCACCAAGTTTATTACAATTCGACAAAAATCCGAGTACTTACTTGAATTTTCAAAGAAATGTAAACCATTGGAGGAAGCAATGTGGTATCTTGGGGTGGCCTGTGGGCAACAATCTGGGCGTCCGGCAGTTGCTATTTTATTAATCACAAATGTTTCACCAAGATCTACCTATAAAAGTTATATGTTTAGATATCACTACATAGGAATATGTATTTCTATATTAGATATCAATTAGGTGTGATAATAATTCTAAATTGAGGAACCTGAATACACAGTCCCGGATCGAAAGGGATTTTGTAATGTTTAGGCCAGGATGCAACACCAGCACAATCCTTCCCTGGTCATATATATTCAGATGATAATTGGTCGCTTTGATATTGATATCTTAGATATAATGTACTCCAGATATCAAAGCTGCAAGAAAATCACTCACAATTGTTCTTTTGAAAACCCTATTAGGCGGCGTAAAATTATAATGATTAGTTTCTAAAGCTTTTTTTTGCTTGAGAGGGGGGAACGGGTGGCAGGTTTATTTCTCACCAGGGTCGGTGCAGCAGGTTTTTTGTTTTTTTATTTATGAAGAAGAGGGTGCGGCAATTTTTATTTTCGTTTTTTTTCTCCGGAAAATAGGGTACGGGGGCCTTTTTTTGACCATTTTTCAACATCGGCGGCTGGAAAAGAGGGTGCGGCAGGTGTTTTTTTTTTTTAGAAAGAGGGTGCGGCAGATACGGGGTTTTTTACAATCCAAATAAAAAAAGGGGGTGCGGGGCGGGCCAGAGAAACCATTTAATAATTTCATGCAGCCTTATGTTAAAACCTTTAAAAAGCTCATCATAGCTGATACGTAAATTCATCTGAATTATAAATAATATTACTCTACATCAGGACATATGTACAATTCTGGGTTTGACTAACTACCCACTTCATGCTAAATAGATACTAGCTAAACATCATGTAAACATTCACGAATCAAATCTTATGACAATGAAAATATACTCTAAATCAAACATAAGTTTTATATATTTACAATGTTATTTTTTACTACCTTTGTCTTGGCAGGAAGTATTCCTTCTCTGCCTGAATATATGAACGGAAGTTGTCAGATATGACACATTTGACAAAGTAGGATGTCTCTCTGTTGTTGAGAATGATACCACAGCTTCAAACTTTAAAAATGTACATCAATTATTTATTAAATTAGTTTTCTACCTGAGAGGTCACAAACATATTTGCAGATATTTGTAAAAATCCAAGATATCTTGATCCATGAAACAAGGACTGCATGGACAATTTTTTAAGCTTCAATATTCACCAAATAAGTAAATACTAAGAACTAAACAATGTGTGCGTAATGAGGATCATTACCAATCATGGATTATCTTTCTCTACTGTTATAACATTCGATATATTCTTTGGACAATATTTTATTACAATAGATCTAGATATGTCATTTGATAAATGGGCAAGAACGAGTTTAACCTAACACACTCAGGTAATGCACCTATTGAAATCCATATTCATTTGGATCATGTAAAATCCAAATCGTGCTTAAATGATATTATGAATATTGAATATCGAAAGGCCATTCGTGTCCAAGCTTGAATTTACACTATTTTTGGGTAGGGATTGGCTTCATTTATAAGATTAGGCATACTCTCCACCAATATTCTATAAAACGTCAGCTATTCAGCTGTTGAAAGACAAGAATTAGAATGGATATAATCTGTTATTGCATTTCTTAGAACATTATAAAAACTTCTATGTTATAATCAATTTACAAGTATTCAAGACCTATATTCTAATCTAACTATTGCTTTATTAAAAGTACTCAAAACTATTGATCATGAAGCTGTCATTCCAAGTAAAAGGACACTCGTGGCGCGCTTTGCCACTATTCTTGGGAGCAATGACAATTGCTGGCATATGTGTTACTAGTATCAATTTCAAGTTTCCATCTAACTCGGCGACACACAAGATATGAGACAAGCACATATTACACACATTTTAATGTTTCGGATTTTGAGCTATTATCGTAGAAAACATACATCAGTGATGATAATATTACATTGATTATGTATTACTATTTATAGGCATTGACGGATTATCAACTTGGATTACAAACAACAGTGAGTCCTACAATATTATAAGAGATTGTGAAGATCAATCGTCATCAACATCAATAATATTTATGAAGTAATCATTTAATGTTTCTTTAAATGGTTTAGGTGACAATGGCTCATAAAACTCAGAGGAAAGTTCAAGTGAGTCTACCACTACACTATGTGCTTTAACTTTATAACAATTTTGTCCTTGAAGAACGTTTTACTCTTTTCAGACACTATTCGATTACACAAGTGGGACAAGTGCATTAATAACTGTTGGTTTGGAGTTTAACACAACAGCTCACAGATCTATAACAAGGTTATGCAGAAATATAGGTATCTTTTACTTAGAGCTGCTTAGCAGAGATTTATTTCTGCGCTGAATGCACAATGAAAGCAAACCATTGAAATAGCTTTCGTCGGTTTCGCAGCGTCGACATTTTACATGATTACAATTATAGTATTATATAGAGCGGCCCAGACAGATTTTACTCACTTTGCAGCTTTGATATCTGGAGATGAACATTACGTCCGTGACGGCAAGATCACAGCTACTAATTATTTCGAAAATGATGCTAACCACGGCCCATGGTGTGGCAGATTTGGCCCGACAAGGAAACATTGTGCTGGTGGTGCATCCTGGCTTAAAGATTACAAATTCCCTTTCGGTCTGGGATTGTGGACTCAGGTTACTCACTCCAGAATTATTATCACACCTAATTGGTATCTGATATAGAAATACATATTCCTATGTAGTGATAACTAAACATATAATTTTATAGGTAGATCTGGGTGGAACATTTGTGATTAATAGTGTGGCAACTGCAGGACGCCCAAACTGTTGTCCACAGTTTACCCCAAGATACCGCCTCGCTTACCTAGATTCGTCTAATAAGTTACAGTTCTATGAAAATTGGAAAGTGAGTACTCTTATTCCCTTAGCTGCCGGGGAGAATTTACTGTTATTGAACATGATCATGTGAAAGTATAAATTCTATTTTTCTCTTGAGAGAACCCCCTAAATTTGTATATCAAAACTAGACTAGAACTTATTACTTTATTGTCAGGTGTTTATTGGAAAACGTGAGATAGTAGAACATCAACTAGAACCACCAATTGTTGCTCGGCATGTCCGTTTGTATCCATTGGCCGAAAGTGATAAGAACATTGCACTACGTTGGGAGCTTTATGGTTTTAACCAGGAACAGGAATGCCGACATTGAGTGTAGATTTATGGACCCTTTGTATTAGGACTGGCGTTTGTTGAAATTACATAATTCAAGTTTTATTTTAACAATCTATTTTCAAAGAAAAGTCAGAACACGTTACCAGACTGTAAATGAAGATTACAACACTTTAGTCAGATATAAGATGCCAATGTGTAAGGATCAAACATGTCAAAAATGTGATCATTAGAAAATGAATGGTTCTGAATAAATGTACATGTTAATTGTTATTTTTATTGCTCAAATTAAGATAAAATTTATCTATGATATCATCTCTGTTGACTAGTGCTTGCACAACAGAGTCACTTTAACCAAATGCTTCCGCTCAGATCATGTAAGGAGGACCTTATCTCTTGTGGGATCAGTGTCCATACCACTGACCCCCTCCCTCCAAAATGTCAGCCGAAATATTGCTAGACCCCCGTCATCGTGTCTGATGGTAAAATGGCAGAAAATCTAGATAATTCCAGTTTAAACCGGATTTTTCATTCGCCACAGAAAATAAAGTGTGATCAAACATAACTTTTAGATATTTCCAACACTATAAAACGACTTTCATACAAAATTGCCTCCTGAATATATTATGCAATGCAAAGTGTCCAAACCCAACCAGTAGTCGCCCTTATCTTTACTGTTAAGCATAGCATGCAATGTATGTACATTTTAACTTTTTAGTAGTAGAATTGTGTATGGATAGTTCTGCTTCAATCTGCAATAGAATGCTATCATTATTATCATGGAATAATGGTTCTTGTTTCATGTTGCCAAATATGTTACTACTTTAAAGTGTAAAAGCAGGATACCAAGCGTCTGAGATTTCAATACTTTATATGATTGGTTGTCTAGGTTGTTATTAGTGTTTATTAGCTTATCTGGATTAGGACAGACAAAGTAACTCCGATAAATATCTGTATCAAACTGAATTCATAATGTTGGCTGTTAGGTTTCTAAGATTACCAGGAAGAGATGAGATATCTACTAATTAGCCATTGGTCATTAGATCCTAGAAGTCACATATCAATAAACGGGCGCGTGCGTAGTACATAGGAAATTCGAGTCAACGGTGTGTTAAGATAATGATTGAACTGTGACAAACGTTAAGTGCGTCTAAACTATTTGGGACGACAAATATTAGTCTCTTACATTAATGTGATCATTAAATACTGTGATCCTGTGAACTAGCATCTTAAAAACCCAATGGTCAACCTTTTGAATTCAGTTTGATACAGATAGCCGGACTGTTCACATAACAGTGGTATCAACGACTCGCCTCACTGACTATAGATTGTTCACTGCATTCGTAAGGTTCATAACCCATTACTAAACCTGTGCTTCTTTAAACAATAATGTGATATATTTGTAGGAAATGGTATGTTCAATATTGTACAGAAAACGTAAACCGGTTGAATGTGTTGATTAGGCTCTGCTGGCGACCAGAAAATAATGACCTATGTGTCGATAAAGTTCTTTCTTAATTTTCTAACTTATTTTCACTTGATTCAAATTATACTAGTTATCTACATTAGGAATGTCCTATTACATGTATTAACAATATTCGCATTTTAGATACATTCATCAAATTAGCTGACGATTTATTGCGTGTTCTCAATATGTATGAACACATAGAAACAAATTCACTCATAGGTCGTTATGTTAATGTCAGAAGTCACAAAACTATACAAATTAATGCACTGACAGTTTTGAATCAGCTAAAGACAATTGTTTTCGTTGATAACCTTTTGGCAGTTTTAGACCGCATGGATGAACATTTAAGACTTTAAGAATTCAGGCACGTGCCGTTTTTGTCGCGGAGACAGCAGAACACCGGACAGTTTTCAATAACACAATAACACAATTAAGGGTATGATTGTGACTTACTGAATCCTTTATTCTAAAATCAAATCAAATGTTCTCTATAAATGTTTTATAAAAACTGTGTGTGTATTTTAATATTTATCTGCATAGTGACCCGTCCACTGATACTTCTGCAATATCATAATCATTTCCAACACATTAATACAAAGATTTAGAAAATCGCGATCTGGTGTTCAATTTAGAATGAATGAGAATTATACTGTGTACTCACCATGAGGAACAACCCACATAGAAACGCTGTCTTGCTTCCAAGTTCTAATTCTCTGGGAACTAGGTGAGAAGAAAAAACACATTTATATGTACGTTAGATTTTTGTTGTAGTCCGATTCATCATAGCGCCAAAATTGTATGAGGCTGTATAAAACGCGGATCATTTTCTTAAGTGATTTGCTATTATTTTGATATTTTCACTCATTTTATCGTTATA
>JAXGGS010251069.1:28218-45023 GCA_035585475.1 Armandia brevis | reverse complement strand
AATGAATAATTTCAACTGAAGAACTTGAGATAATCATCGAATCCGTTACCGTTTTTATAATTGTTATAAGAGGCCACCGAGCATAAAACATACTTTAAACCCTCGATAATTGTTAGTGAAAATAAGGCTTGTCTCAGAGGAGTGGATGATAATTCTAACCTTCTGTTGTGACATGTGTGAATTGAAACTGGCAATAAACACCTTTTGTTTCATTAATTCACTGCGTCATAGTCTCAGAGGGTTGTCTTTATTAATTCGAGCTTAACAATCCGAACCATGCTCGGCCTTAAGATGCTGATGTGACATATGTGCAACGTGCGCCGAAGAGTTGGTGGCTGTAGATGATGTGCTGCTGCTGCTGCAAGAGGCGACGCGCATTGGGCGACTTAAAGCTAAAACCATCAACGACAAGCGACATACACGCAGCAGATAGACAGCAGAGTAGATAACACTCACCTGATTAGCATCTAAGTTATCCCGTCTCTGCTTCCTAAAGCGTTAGGTTACTTAGGATGGAGGAATAAGATGAACACTGACTTTCACATCAACAGACGACAATAGACTGCTCGGATCGAAACCGGTTCTCAGCCTTTAGATCGACATCAACTGAAACATCCCAGTTAATGTGAAGGTGAGAGGCGATAACTATGATAATCTTGATCAATTGTTTCATACCTTACGCAGTAAAATGCGTCAAATTCGACGAGAAATGATTTTACAGCTGCTAAAATGACGGTGATAATTGATTTGGAGAATTTCTAATGTAGCAATTCGAACAATTGACTATTTTCTATTGTATCACTAGCTATTATCACCTAACTGAGAATTACGCACATGTATGTCACTGACGCCAGGAGATATGACTGCGTGATATATACTGTATGTCAAAGTAAAAGTTATTTATTATGATCTGTCTTTGGATTCTATCGTTAACATCTCTGTTACAGATGCGTTTGGGAAATAATAATCAGCAAACTCATCACACCAGGTTCTGCTCGGTTGCAAGTGGCGGAGCCAGATAAACAATTACAAACGATAAGCCAAGAGGATCGCACATACTGCAAATATTTGTCTGTCTTATGCATTATATAATCAGCTGTGACGTGAACTTATGAGAAGAAGCAGTTCTCACTAAGAAAGAATACTATGGAGGGCCTCACAACCGCTGGTGCTGTAGCAGAAACAGTCTCCGAAACATTAATCGAATTTATAAGGCCACATGCCGTGACTGTTACCGTTTCATTTTTGTTTACGTTAATCACGCTATGCGCTTTTGTATTTAACGCTGGCGTCATCGCTGTAATATTAAAGACGCCACATCTTCGGGGCCATCTGACCTATTTATTCATGCTCAACTTGTGTATCGTCGACTTGCTCAACTCGGTCGTCGTTCTGCCGATCAACATCGTTTCCTACGTGAAGGACGGGTGGAGTGCCGGCGATTCCGAGTGTAAGGCGTTCGCATTTGTATCGGCATTGTTCATGTATGTCTCGATATTCAGCGCCACCGTGATCAGCATCGAACGTTACTATTCCATCCGGGCGCCCATGCATTACGCCGCGCACATGACGTTATACGTTGTTCTGGCGGTAGGTGGCTGCCTGTGGGTAAAAGCGATTTTAATAGCCGCCTCCCCGCTGCTTGGCTGGAACGGTTACCAGTACAACGATCTGAACTTTCATTGCTCTTTCGCCGTGGCTCAAGAAAACGGGGACCATTCTTACGTTATATTTCTGTTTACGTTGTGTTTCTTGGCTCCCGCCGTGATCATTATAAGCATGTACATCTCCATTTACAAAGTGGCGAAGAGGACATCCGTCCAGGTCCATCCGGTGACTAATCACCTTAAACCGGACATGGAGTCGATGCTGGTGTCTACCTCCACATCTAACCCCTCCGTGTCGTGGACGTCATCCTCCAGGAGCGGCAACCTGGACGTGACCCCATTGCCGCGATTCTACCAGGCCCCGCCGTTCCCGCACACATCCACCAACCCCGCCGCCGGCAAAGGTAAAATCGCCACCATCGATGGTGAGAGCATCGGTCCGACTGTGCCGTCCGTGCAGATCCGATTAGACGGAGTGTGCACGCCGACACCGAGCTCTCCATCCCCGCCCTCCCATCAGGATCTGCTGAGCAGCCAGGCGGAGGAGGGGCACAAACGCTGCTCTAACAGCCACTGGAAGGCGGCTAAGACACTCACCTGTATCACCGCCACTTTTGTGGCACTATGGGGGCCGTATTTCACGTATAATCTGAGCGTGGCGGTGGGGTACGGTGAGCAGGTATCGCCGATACTCTCACCTGTCTTCTTGTGGCTCGGCTACACATCATACGCCATTAACCCGGTGATTTACGGGCTGCTGAACCGCTCCATCCGAGAGGCGTTATATAACGCGTTAGATCAGATGAGAAGCGCCCTCACCAGGTCGCCGGATGAAGCTCCCGAGCTGGGCGTCGACGAGGACTTTTTTCAGTTTTTAGAGAGGACGAGCACCGCCCCGATGTCGCCACAGCCCAAGCCGAGCAGACATTTAGGGAGCTGCGCCTTGGTCGATGAGGCAGAAAGTGGGTTTGAAAGCAGCGCGTTTACTTGATTCCATTGTGTTAGAGCTCAATGGAGAACAAAAAGAGTAAATATTCCTAACAGTCAATGGTATTTTCGAAAGGTTTTAACTGATAATGAATTATTATAATAACTATCAACTGAAATGAAACGTTTTTGTTGTTTTATTCTTTGTCATAGTTGTACTTTTTATCCACTCATCAATATCAGGTTTGTGTATTAAATAATCAGGTAATTTCAACGTCGATTATATTAGTCACATGTATGATGTGTTAATTGAAGCATAATGATGCTTGTCATTTAGCAAAAAGACATTTGAAATAAATTTAAAACATTATTATTACATATATGTGGTACCCATTTACATCTAGAATTATGATAACTTAACTGCTTATTGAAGCCATCAATTTAATTACAAATTGTTGAAAAACATTAACCTTATGCAACATATATACGAAAAGTCTATATTAATTCCTATGAAAGTATTTCCTGACTTATCTCATGCACAGAGCGAACGTGATTCATCGCGATGACGCTCGATTTTAAACCGAGTATTTTCCTCATGGCGGCGGTAAATCTGGTGTTGTGTCTCGTGTAAATGAGGGGGTTGATGGCGCTGTTCATGTGACTTAGGAGAACCACGAAGGCCATCGCCCCGCTATTTGTCTGATTGGCGAACAGAGTGACGCAGTTAGCTATGTGGATCGGTAACCAGCAGATGGTAAAAATCACTAATACGATGAAGATTCGGCGTGTGGCACGAGATTCGCGCGCCAGTTTTCCGGCTCTCATCCTGGAGTAGCTGTTTTGTAATTGGGAGAGGTCGTTTAACTTGTTCCGGACCACGTGGTAGATGTAGAGATAAGTGACGTACATAAAAACAATGGGGACGAGTACGCAAATAAAGAAGTTAAAATACACCATGTACGACATGTCGATAACGTTGTCAAATGCGCAGACGAACGTTGAGTTGTTGAGATTGTTTTGAGGTTTATGCCAGCCAAACATAGGCACACTGCCGACTGTCATACCAGAAAACCATGCCGCTCCAATCATCATCCGAACCCTCCGGCCTGTAAAATGCACTCGATGAAAAAGCGGGAATTTGATGGAAATACATCTCTCCACGGCTATAACCAGCAGACCGAATATCGATATTTGCGTCAGGATAATAATAACACAACACATAAATAGGCAGCCGTAAAAGTTACTCGGATAACCGAGGTAATTGGTGATCACACAGGGAATGCCCACAAGGCCCACGAGGCAGTCCGCAAGGGAAAGTGACGCAATAAGAGAATTGGTCGCGGAACGCAGGGCGTTGTTGTAAATGAGAACCAATAACACAATAAAATTTCCGATGATTATGATGAGCCCTGTCAATCCAGATAGAATCAGATAAACAAATACCTTGGGCTCCATGACATATTCCTGCAAATAAAAATAGCTATATTCGTAAATATCAAAGCTACGGAGTCTATTTGTAAACCATTCTATTTCAGAAATTAACATCCGTGAATGCCTGAAATCCCTCACCTCTCAATCCATGATCTGAAATTATGAGTTTCCGGGAAATTAATCTACCGTACCTGCATCAATATGATATGAAGACCTCATTTTCCGACACGCATATTGTCTTTTGTCGTATCTCCCCTTTGTCTGTGTGAGCTCCATGAAATTTGACTACAGTTAGAGAGAATCCGTTGATGCTTTGAGAACCACATCTACTAACTCTCTTTACATGCGCATATATACAGTTTCAGTTCAGATATTGAGCTCCCGTATCTGCGGGGGAAATATGAAATCTCAGACTCCTTATCACCTACTCGTATAACTACAAAGAGCCCTTCTCACCTGTTGTAAAGGCAGCAATAAGACTAATCACTGACAAGGTTTTTTTCACCGCATTTATCAGGCCCCAAAAACAAAAGAGTGACTGTATATAGCTCGATTTTAACCTGTCGTGAGTTACGAGAAAAGGCATCTGCTTTAAAAAGCTGACCTTGTTGTGATGGAGACGGAGGTGATAAAACTATCGAGTGCCACGAGCAAGAGGGGGTGAATGACACACTCAGTTGAGTTTGCGTAAGATGGTCAGATTAGTGGGATAAATATGGTACAATAAGACTTAGATTGATCGATCGTCCATGGATGAGTGTTTGTTTTGTTGCCTGAAGTCGCGAGTGAGCAGTGTGCTCGTGACTTGTCTCGACTGCGTGCATGCTCGTACCAAGTAGGCCATACAGACGCTAGCGGGATCTGCAATACCACAAGCCCAGGACCCTACTTCCAATATTTTATTGACCTGATCATGAAACTGAAAACTGGGAGAACAGTTTTCATTTGTGTATCTATTCACCCTGGTGCGATGATTTAAATACTCATTTCCTAAATGCCGCCATAAAACATCCTCTGAATTATCATGTGTAAAATCACCGCTCACAACCTAATTACCTATCATCAAACATCAAGAAAGTTGATGATTATGAAATCATGTTTTCATTCTGAGACATCGTCAATGGTTTAATTGAATTGAGACTTCTGACAGCCACGCACTAAGTGGATTCAGTCTGATTATACTCTGCACGTTTGAAGCAATAAAAGAGAAAACTATCAGCAGAGGTTCAATCCCCTCCGTGTTTTGCCTGATATACGATATGTAAGACAGGTAGAAGAGCATATACATGTAGGCTAGCTGGTCCATAGAATGAGCAGATGGAGGAGCGTTACTTTAATGTACGGGATTTGTAGAGCAGACGATTTGCGGGAATATCAAAATTGCCTACTTGACTTGAATAAAAAAATACTCTTAATTAAAGAACAAAGAGATTAGGTTTTGTTTGCGCATTCTGTGCAATATATGTGTCATTGGTTGGTTTTAAAACAGTCAGTTATTATAAATCAACTAGGTAATTTTTAACTTGGTTGTGAGAACACATCTTGTTTTATGGGTAGTATAAGCTGGGGATGTTTATCTTGATATATTCTGATACAAATCTGTTGGTAAAAAACAGATCGTGGCAAATGGTTTATCATATTCCTGTTGTATTAATAATCATAATCGTTGATACTAGTAGGAGCTGAGAGGTGGACTTTTCCTGATGTCTAGTGGTGTCAGGTCTTATTTCATAATCTTACATTTACCTCTTAATATTTGTCCTAATAGGATCGACGTTAAAATAATGTGCCGTTGTACTAATGATGATAGTAATGCATATATAGTATATGCTTTTGTCGTACATTACTTTCACGTATAAATCTGGGTGACACAATTAAACCGCTTAATTTGCACGATCGTCTTCCCCGAAGCTCTAAAAGTCCATAAAATCAACTATAGATGTGGCTTAGTATCACACTAACAGAGTGACTTCCTTTCTTGACAATATGATTTTTTACGAACGAGATGTTAATATGATTCGCGAGTACTCAAGAGAATTCCGGGCACCAGGAAATTGTATCCATTAATTCCCTTTGTACTGATACTTCACCCAGGAACATATTAGATTGATCACCTGCCCTAAACCTCTACATGTATCCGGTGTTTGAACAATACTTACACATTTATCAGCTCCGGTTCTTTTTCTTTGAAAGCACGGATATGTTAACATGTTAACCAACCAGGCACGTACGTGTATAATGCCTGAAGTGATCAAAGTGGATTTGATAAATGCATCGTCACTATATCTATGTCGCGCACGCATATTAAAATCGTATAACAAGGAGACGATTCGTTACACGGTTTATGGGAATAATATAAATCTGATTTTATTCAGCTCCTTCAAATATAGGATGGATTCATAGATGCATCGTATGACCACGGTTAATAGACAGCCCCCCCCCCCCCCCCAATGTTATGTGTCAAAATATATACAAATTGAAGCATAAATTAATTCATTTTATTTGCACATCAATGCTTTTTTTTTCAACAATGTACCTCATTAAGATTATTCATCTTTGTCTTCCTTTTTGTTATGCACACTCATTAAGTTTTTTACCCAGTCTGGGATTTCCCCGGTGGAGGAAGCTGATCTTCTCCTGACCTTTGAAGTCGCCTGCTTAACAGCAAGAAGCTGGACGGAATCTCCTGGAGCATCCTCATTCTCCGCTTTGTCTTCAACATGAGTCAACGATAACACAGACTGGACCTCAATCTACAAGAAGAACCCAAATGATTTGATAAAGACCGCAATGATAAAGATACCCAATTTTAACGACCGCGACCACAATGACAGAAATCAGGTTGAGTTACCGATGGCAGATTAGAAATGGTACATGTATTTCCAAAGTTGTCATTTTCTGTTTGTGATATTGTCTGTGAGGGAGATTTATCGCCGTGTATCGTGGAGCTTCGTCTTCTAGATCTTCCCAGTGAGCGCCGTCCTTTCCTTATCATGATTGGTGCGTTAACTATTCGCTTTAATTCCATTATCTGTGAGTGAGTGATATTTTGTAAAGATATTTATAGTCAATATGTACCGGCAACTGACGTATGTATAACTGAATTTAAGTCTTCTGAAAACTGCTCTCCGTATCGTGAATCATAGCCATTATGTTAGACGTTTACCTCATCTTTGTTCATTACAGTCATGTCACCTAATATCTGACGTCTCCAGCCACCGTGATTTCCTTTGACCTAAAAATGGATAATGTTTTCTACGAATTGCTAATTTGAAGTGCGCATTTGAATTCGTGGAAAACAGATGACAGATAGCACTTTCAAGAATGTTTAAGCTAAATGATGGATAATTGAATACTTACTTTGTTGCTGATTCTGAAAGTTAACAGAGATGACGTTTTCTTTAATCGAGTAATTAATTCTAAATAAATGTCATAAATCAAAGATGTTCAAAACGCATATCATCTTATGTATACAAAACTTGATATATTTACTTTCGCTTTGGGATAGAGGGTTTTCGAACTGTGGTGCTCATTGCTGATTCAAATTCTGATATTTGTGCAGTGATCTGGAAATTGTGTTTGCTTTCGTATTAAACATTGTGAGGAGACAATTATGGGGCAAGATAAAATTAAGATACACACGTATGATGCATCCCTAATATGAGTGTATATCATATATACCCGTTGCTCCTCCTGTTGATCGTCTGACTCTTCCTGTAGGGGGGACACTTTATTGATTTTCCCCTTTCTTCTGCCTTTCGTCATCTCCACAACACATGAACCTGTGATACAGACACCAAATTCAAAATAAAGTTTAAAGCAATTATTACCTAATAAATGTAACGACACAGTTAGGTACAGGGTGGAATGGAAGGTGGTAAGATTGGATCGATCTATAAACCTGGAAACCATCCTGTTTTCCCCTCGCATTCCCCTTTGATCATACTCCCTGCCGTATCCATTACTTCTATCTCGTCACCTTCGTGTAATTGTAACTCTGTATCGCCTTCAGCAAGATTGTCTTTTATGGCCAAAACAATTCGCCCGCGGTCCTCCTTTTTCTTTTGTAGACGCTCTTTAAGTCGCTTCGAACGAATCTCCGAGTACGAAGGCTTGGTGAAAATGTGTAAAATAATACGATACATATCGCGGATTAAGTAAGCTGGTAAGGGACTAATCGGCGGGCCCCTATACACATTGATATAATAGGAAATGACCTAGGATGCACTTGTATAGTGTTGCATATTAGATATCATTATACATTAATTATATGAACCTTGCGTTCCGTCTCTGCCTCTTTGATCGCCTCTTCTAAAGAATCAGAGTCTTCCCCCAACGTTGGAAACATGATTCCATTCAGTTTCTAGAGAGGCATAATAATCATATTATTTTGTCATTTCAAACAAATTGCCCATTCATTTACTGGCGTGATTGCGAAGTGTCACCTTTATATTAACACCTGCTGAAATGGGACTGGTCGGACTTGCGTTTGCAGACCTTCGACGCTGGTTAACAGCAGCTAGCGACTGTCTTCTACCTCCAACCGGGTTAGGCTGAAATTAATGACGTCAAACATTTGTCTGCGATTCTTAGTCTCATCCGAGTAACTAATTATTACGATAAATCAGGTTTATGGAACATTTTATATACGAGCCTCGCAAGAAGGGCAAGCGTTCAACCTACCCTGGTGGTCGCAAATACTGAACCTATGATATCCCCAAAGCCTGAAGACCTCTTCGGTATTCTTTCCTGAAACTACAGATGACGTTGAACTTGTGACTTTTTGTACATAGAGATCCATTCTATATTGCATGTGTTACATTTGTTGAACATCACATGTCGCGAATGAGTACCTTCGGGTTTGCAGTGTCTGACCTACTTCGTAGCCCTTTGGCGGCTGATACAGGAAATGTGGTGCTGATGGTGTCTTCTGTGTCTGTCATCCTCTTTATGGCTTCACTTGTTATCGCCACGAACAAACTTAATTGTATACAAATTAAAATCACAGAGATTATGATAAAACTTTCGACGTATCGCAACACGCCATGATAATCATTGTGAACCAGTGAATATTGCACATGCCACGACCAATTAATAGCATCAGAATAATGCTCACCTCATTATTAACATATCGATGATCGCGTAACAGGTAACAAAATATAAAGAAGCCCAGCCGTTTGATGCAATCATAGCAGCATTCATTATCTCATGCCAATTACTTGTCGTGCACACTTGAAATACTTGCATAAGAGAACATCTGGAGAGTAACGAAAATACGACAATCTATGAGCCGAGGCATCCTTATATAATTCAAGATATATGTTGTTTGAGATGTTTACTCATCTTACGCGAATGTTTCAAATCCTAAGTCGCAGCCATAGTCCCAATGATCAGAGTCGTACCACAAAACGGGCTCTATACCTTGAAATATTTCAAGGCCTAATATGCCATATAGGTATCTGGAATTTCAAATACTTTTAGTTTATATCAATCGATCTTCAATGATAAACTATCAACGTTCGCTATTTGTTATATATTTCACCCAAACTTACATGATGATAATCACCAGCATTAATAGGTCAAACATGACGGGAAGGATTTTGAATAGAGAGATTATTCCTACTCTGGCGGGTTTCGAGTTAAACCCCAGACGACAGAAGACTGCGAGACCGGATAAAACAGCGAGAGCGCCGTGGTAGGTGAATTGATCTTCAACTGTGAAGGCGAATGGCACCAGGTACCAAATCAAATTAGTTACGATCGCTAAGAGCGAGCACGCAATGTCTAGGATCTCTAAGACCTCAAGCAGGTCTTTTCTTAGGCCGACTATCTTGATTAACAGTTCTACCTGAAAGAGAAAAAAACCAATGGTGACGTACATATACGTAGGAAAAGATGTGGAACTGATAAAGAAGAGCCACCGATGGAAGAAAATTATGAGCGAACGTGACAGGCCGTGTCAATTAATAGTTAAACTCTTACAATAAAGAGACCGATTATGATTGTTTTCAGGGCCTGAATTCCTAATTCTTCATCAAAAGTCATATTGTACCATTTACAGCAAAATAATACGCTGGAAAAATAGATTATAAAGAGTAATGAACATTTCTCTAGGCCACGTTTGACTATTGAATTTAAGCTATACATATGAAATTGTGTATCATATTACGGTTTCAACCTACCAGTGACAAAGCACCAGTACAAGCATAATCGTTGTAAAAATTGTTGACAGCGCGAGCCACTTACAACCAAAAACGATTTTCTGGATCCAACTACAAGGATGTTTCACCTGTAAAACAACAACGACAGATTTACAGTTGGCAGTAGATTTCTTTCTCAAACGACAATTACCACGAACACACTTGTAACTGCTCTAACCGGTTCAGGTTTTACGTCTGTGATAAATTCGTAGCTAAGGGCATCAATAAGTCTGGTTGTCCACTCGTAAGCATCAACTATGCCGTCAGCGTCCTCATCAACGTACTCTACTATCTCGTTTATCTCTTCATCCTGTAACTGCATGTTCCAATCAACCACAAATCAAAATCGCTTAAGAACACTATACAGGACATTGACATTGATGACTAGGATATTTTCCTGAGACGACTTTAGTTTTCCTACTTTGGGTTTTACAATTTTGAGCAGGCCGATAAAGCTGTGATCAGAGACGGAAAGCTGGCCGAAGCCCTCGCTGTCTATGATATTCCACGCTTTAGCCAGCTTAGTCCTTTCCTGCTTTCTCTCCTCCTTGATGTACTGTCTTGAGTACTCCCTGCAACAGTTGTTTGGGATTACATAATATATGTGCGTTTTACCCAGCCAATGCGTGTGCTCACTACTAAAAAGAATTATTTTGTTGATTGATCAGGTCACTCAGAAAGTACCAATATTTCTCCACGATCCTAGCAGTCAGAACTGACATGAGTATAAAATGTCCGACAAACACAAAGATGCAGAAGTAGAAGAAATTCGCCCGCCGGTTTTCGTACGCAGGAACTATAATTTCCTGTAAACGGTTGCGATAAAGAACATGCTGAGTAGGATTGGCTTGTAATATATATGCACGTATACATATGTTAATATATGTTACTAAGTGTTTACAAATGACGTTAATATTCTCACTTCTATAAAGCGCGACCTACCGGAAAATTCTCCGTGGACAATAAACTAAAAAGCCTGAGTGAACCCATACCAATGTGATCATATGCTCTGCCGATGTGATTGTGAGAATAAACTTTATACAGACATTAATTTTTTTTATCTGGTGAATCAAAATTTCACTTCATACTTGAGGTTATTCACTGTAACTGTTCTCATTAGAGAGATAGGTACCCCGTGTATATGTGTTCTGAGTCCTCAGTACAAAAGCCTTTGTCAATTTCTATTATTCCCGTTTTATTTGCGCAACCAATGTAATGATAATCGTCCATAAATATGTGCACGCCTATGGCTGCGAACACGAGGATGAAGACTACGATTGAGAGGAGGACCTAGCACATGAGAATAAGCCAGTGTATTAATTAAATGACATGTCATGATAACTTCTATTAGGAATATTATTACTATTATACAGGTAAACTTCTACCTTCTAAGACAAATCGATTATGTTCACCATTACCTTCCATGTATTAACGAGAGTCAGGGCAAAAACATCCACTATATGACCGACGTTTTTCGCCTTGCAAACAACTGCAAGAAGTCTCAAACAACGAAACGGCATTGCCAACCTCTGCAAATATATGTATTTACCGTGAACGATTGTTTTGATTAAATTGATGATATCTAAAAATTGGAAAATTTGATAAACATAAATTTTAATACTACAATGTAGGTGTGGTCCTTTTTATTTACCTCTTCTCGGACTATTTGTAAAATCGCCATAATAAAGTCTATGCAAAACATTACAGTCAAAACTGCTTCCATCCTTGACCACTTTAATTCTGGCAATTTCCACATTTTTTCAAAACCATAAGCGAGAGTTTGAAGCGTTACATCGAGTATGTAAAGGAGTACACACGTCCCGTGTAGAATTATAACAGCAACATGCGTTCTATATTACAGAGAAATTATGCGCGAATGATTAACAATTTAGACTAGCTAATATGACATTTACTTGATAGGAAACACGTCTTAAATATCTGGCACTCACCCTCCAGCTTGCAAATGTTGTTGAGTTGGTTCGCCAAATGCGATAGAACCATGAATAACAATAATCACATACATGAGAAATCTGAACCAAATACTGTCCACCACAGTAAAGCATCTGTCAAGGGAAGTTTTACTATAAATCTTGTAGGATCTAATTTGTAAATGTGAGCCTGAGTGTGTGCTGCTATGAGTTACCTCTGTCTCCAGTTAGACATCTGAACTACTTCAGCGCGGCCATGTGACCCTCTGAAATATACTTATTATTAATGGGTGGGCAATCTAGTGTAACAGATACGGCACTGTGGAATTCTAATTAAACGGGGAGTAAGACAATTTTAAGGTACGTTTTATTTGATTTATCGATATGTGAAATAGTTATTAAATTGTTACAGATATTTAGTTTACCTAGATTGTAAGGCATCTTCTACATGAGCTGCAGCTATCATCAGATCGTTCTGTCGGTCCGATATTGAGTCATAAAATTCCTGTACTCCTTCGTTATCCTTGAGAAAACAATATCAATCGTGGATAATGGTTATATAATTATTTATGGTCAGAAACAAACTAATAATGTGCCTAATACTATAATTTGTGTTTACCTCCAACGCTTTTGGTGCTAGGACAAAGAGCGGCATAAATAGCGAATTCTTCATCTGTTCCTGACGAGGTATTTGCGGATAACGGTGATGCGTTGTGCTAGTCGATACGTCCGATTCAAACGAAGATTGAGAATCCAAAACTGATACGTTTTCCCACACATCCTGAATCGTGTTGCACACCTCTGCTCCTTCATTGTGATTTGTTTTATTGGAGACTGTTACATTGTTTATATCTGTATGTGCCCCATCGCTACCTACCGTGACTGCTCGTGTAGCAAGCTCACTGGTGCTAGATATGTTAGATTTCTCAGTGTGTTTACCATGCGAATGCGATCCTGTGTTCAGGATCTCTGCAACAAGTCGGTCTTTGTTGTCTCCATTAACTCCATTTTGAAAGTTGTCTGAAGACACATTATTTTCCTTCATCTCGGCCTAATTCCTAGCGCTCCCTTTTTAATTAATAGATGTTAATTAATAGACGTTAAGCTAGCTCGTAATACAATAATTTCCGTCATGAATCGTCAACTCAGAGACGTACGTGTTGTTGCTGTGCGTTCTCATGTTATGAAAGGCCGATACAACATTAGAAAGAGTGGTCATCGTTTGAAGTGGATTTCGGTAATAAATTTGTTATCACGTGGATCATGGGGATATAGCGATAATCCCATATATCATTCCTACCATGAGAGCACGACTAGATAACACAATGGTTATCAGGTTTATGTAGTAGAACATCGGCTTAACGCTGTAATTCATGCTGCATGGCCATCAGATCTACACGCGCATGGCATACTTGTGTGATTATTCCACTTTTATTATCCAATTTAACAGACTATCGAAATATTGCTGGATTAAAGATAGAAAATCTCCAAACACTCCTAGAGCAGCCGTGCATATCTTGGATATATCCGCTCATCTTGCGCTTTAACCGCGTTGGAATCCATTCTGCTCTCATGTAGATACATCGAAAAAATGCCAATCTCATTTATAATGCCAAGCGCATAATGTACAATTTTTAAATGACCATTTGGAACTTGGAACCTTGGCGAGCTTCAAGCAATCGGATGCGTTCGTAGACAAAATTACAAAAAAATAATAATATATATATGCCGGTATATATATATATGGACACGAAAGCTTTACCTTAACAAATACCTGTCTAATAGCGTTTATGACATTCAGAAGTTTTCAAGAATTAAATTATTACTACTGTTCCAAAGGTGCGGGTGCATGCTGGTGTACTTCTTCATCAAGCATACTACACCCGTCTCATATTAAGTGTACCTTTGAACTGACCTAAATCCTAACTAGGCCATCGCTGTACAACAACAATGCACTTATTGCCTGGCTCGTGATGACACGATACGTTATGCGTTGTGTGAAGGAATTCAACAGATTTTGCTGTGAATTCTGACAAGACCATTGTGCAAGGGGCAGATAGACACTGCAGAGGAGCCCACCCTAATTAGTCGAGTTGAAGGTAAGAAGTAAACAACTAGAGGGAGCATCTGCTGTCACCATTCTTCGCCAGTTCAAATCAGTTATCGGTTCCATCCTCGCGCTAAATAGAATCTTAACTTGGCCGGCTCTATGACAGGTAAATAGTGTAGATAAATAAATACATAGAAGTATCCGAAGTATCGTCATATCATAGTTTTTTAAAATCCGTATGGTCAAACAGATTTGCTTTCCATGAGACATATTTTATACAACTAGCTACAACTATTCAGACTAATGATGGGAGCTTGTAAATATTACGCTTACTCAGGGAGCATGATTAAATGTGTTGCCCTACTCATTAAACGTGGGAGTGAAGGGGGGTTCTGATACGCAAATAATTTTTTTACACAATTTCAATCAACGAGTGTTTTAGTCCATTTTTCAGAGATTCGTGTGGTATATAGGCCTAAATGCATTTGCTGACATGTGGGCCTATCTCTGTCCGTACTAGTATATATGTGTGGATATTGCAACTATTATCCAATCCATAGCGAACTATTTTAATCACATGTTTGATTTTTTTTATTCCGTTTGTTCACAGATCTATGTACAGAATGAACACTGGTTATCATGTAATGTACTCTTTTTAAACAGGCTAATGGGTATCACTAATGGGCGTGTGATGCCAATTACTTCCATTCAAGCTGCGTACTTTTTCATGAATTTTTCATAATTATTTGGATAATCAGCAATAGAGGAAATGGTAAATATTATAGTTTATGGGACGGCACCGAAATACCAATTGATTTACATTGAAATGTTGTATATTTTGAATATAGTGCATCTTCTATCTACATTGTAATATACGGACAATAGATGACCGTTATAAGGCTTGTAGCAGGGGACAAGCCTAAAACCCGCCTATATATTGAACACTATGTATTGATATAGGCGACTTTTGATCCGCTTTATAGAGAACAATAGAAAACCCAAAGTGGGGGACACGACAGACCTGCCTTATATCGGTCACCATCTGTACAGTATTTGCATTCACCATAGCTTTCCTTTCAGTATCGTCCAATGATTAGTCGATGAATTGAAATTTCGAGAAAAGAAAGACAAGGATGGCTTGGAACTGGAATCGTGCATTTTTCTACATGATAGACGCTATATTCGGTGTTGTGGTGACGTTTCCCTTAATCGTCTTATACTGGAGTGGATCGTGGAAAATTGTAGACATATATCTGACCCCCGGAGGAGATGCGTCCTTCAGTGCTTGGCTTTCTTTGGCTTTAGGATGTTTCATCGGAATTCTGTCATACTTCATACTGCCACTAGGACATGGCCGTGTCGAGGTGTCTTTTAACGCCAAACACGTCATACTATCTAAACTGTTTAATTACTGCAGTGGTTGGGGAGTGATATTTTTCTGGAGGGGAGTGTGGAATTACGCAGATCACTTTATTGGAGTTAGTTTGCTGAAGGCAGGTGTGATGTTAGCTGTAGCGTATACCTTACTTATCCTGTTGAGGGGTGCTTCAAATGTTCCAGGGCCACCTTTTGTTGTATTACTTGACAATGACGAAGACTTCTACGTTCCATACCCTAGATTCAGAACACAGGTTGGTAATCAAATATTAAGCAATGCCATATGAATGTGAATGTTCATATGAACAGTTTTTTTCACCTTCCGTTGCATCCTTTTATATTATACTTTTAGCCTTCTTATTATTAATAAAATCAACCTCGAGAAACTAAATCACATGTATCATATGTAAAATTATAGCTCGGTTATCCGTATTTTTCAGATAACAGAATCGCCTGCTCTGTATGGCCTTGATTCAGTCTTCACATGTATATTTATACAGGGTTTGAGTGTGTTAGTGTGGGTGGGCCTGTGGAATGTGTTTGATTTTATAATGCTTCCAGATGATAAACTATTCTCGTATATTATATCACTAATAGCCGGGTGTGGTTCGGCGGCTGTTCTGTTTACCCTGCAGTACCCCATTTATTTATTTGCTCAACATCTATACGAGAGGGGGCATTTAGTCCAGTTAATATTTGAGTGTTTTATAAATACACTATCAGCCGTGGTTGTGTTATTACTATGGAGAGGTGGGTGGGGGTTGATGAAGGATTTCGTACTGACGGACCACGTACAGTGGGACTGTTGGCTAACACATGCCCTGGGTATGGGGGGACTGATGGTGATGGGCGCCAGTAGAACCATGGGCGGAGTGGGGTGTGCTGTCGACGGCGAGATGGGTGAAGGCAGGGATGTGCTAAAACATATAGATTTCTTCTGGAAGCTGTGCGGACACAGACATCGGCAGCCCCCATTATTAAATATACAGGTAAGTAGTCAGTCCGCGCATAAGTAGTTCACTGTAAGTAGTAAATCAATGCTGAATCCTGTTGACGACGGATGAAAACTGTCTGTGTATATGAATTAATTGTACACATTCGTTGTTGGAGAGCTCCGATGACGATGAAGATGATCCGCTGTTGCCTCATGATGCTGGACTTCTGGAGTCCTCGAGGCACCAAGGTTACTCCTCCGTGTCATCGATGGACCCATCGAACATCTAAGGCGTTTGAACATTTGCCATGTTTGCCAAGTTACGTGCCATGAAAGTCTTAGTTTTAGAGA
>JAXGGS010251069.1:7980-19305 GCA_035585475.1 Armandia brevis | reverse complement strand
CAAATTGCACGGTATGGTTTATCTTAACTAAGGTAAAATTTTGTTGCTAATAGAAGTGAACAAATTATATTTATTGCTTAGGAATTAAAATTGCCGATCTCATAATTATGCAGTAAGCTGACAGTAGGGTAAAACAGAGATTTTGTATTCAATGTGCATTGACATCTACTCTAAACTGGGATTTAGCGTTTCCGTACTACTTTTGTAATATATAGACGATCCAGAAAATGTGATGGCTACTTCTTACTGTTAAGAACACTTCTTAATTGTGTGTTGTAAGGGATTTGTCTAATGTCTTTATGTGAACCGTTAATTTAAGAGTTGAAATCAATTAATTATAAATTTATTGTATCCAACACATCTCTCAAACATATCTTTAACAAATATTTGTACAAAACATCAACCTCCAACGACAAATAAATTTCTAAAGTATGATTAATAAAAACACATACTGTAACAAGTTTTCCATTTAAACGCACATTGTAATGTACTACATGCAGTTACTAAACCATTTTGAATGAAAAGCTTGTTCATTTTACGAAATTTAATCACTAAATATAGAGTTGGAAGAGCGGATGAGGAATATATAAACATTTAAAACCCGCATGCATGTACAGCTTTCATACTCGTTGTTGTAAACATTGGAAGTATCAGACCGTTGTAACAGAAGCTGATATACATGTACCACACGAAAATGTCACCTGTCACACAAATTAAACAATTATTATGTACAAGACGAATTAAATCCACCGCACACTATGTTCATACATGCACAGATTCTGTTATCCACTCATACATTCGTGAATTATAGTACAGAATAATATTTGAATTGTAACATGTGCTTTTGTTGTATAAAGAAGTAACAATTGTTGAAACATCGAAATTCGACGCTTAAATACCTAGCTGATTTGTTACTCGATTGGCGACTAAGATAATAACATTTAATTGCGCTCTATGGGTAAGTTTGATCACGACAGCTCGAGGGAATAACTATAGACTACAGGGAACAGAAGAGGATTTACAATTGATTATTGTTGACGGCAAACAATTAAGATCATGATTTTAATTCAACAAGTGCAAGGATGGCGCTATATACAATCGCATATCACAGAACTCAAAGTCTAATCATTCTGTCTCCCTCTCGGTGTCTTTAATAGCTGCTGAAATGATCCTAGATGAACGATTATTGCCCTACTCCCCAGATTGCTTATAACTCCTCCTGGAATGAATAAAAGGACACTGTTGACAGACACTGTTTATGTGCATATACGATAGAAAAAAATGAATAAATACCAAGTGGATATAACTTACGCGTTTGATTTCTGGATCCTGATTATCTGGGATACCATCGCCGTCATCGTCATCATCAAAGGCATCTGGTATGCCATCACCGTCTAAATCTCTATGGTCTGGATCGTCT
Organism: Armandia brevis; assembly: GCA_035585475.1. Lineage (NCBI taxonomy): Eukaryota > Metazoa > Annelida > Polychaeta > Opheliidae > Armandia > Armandia brevis. The sequence goes on along the minus strand of JAXGGS010251069.1, from coordinate 17,885 downwards.
TTATCCGGAATACCGTCCCCATCATCATCATTGTCCAGGTAATCAGGAATCCCGTCATTGTCATCATCATCATCTAAGTAGTCTGGAATACCGTCTCCATCAGTGTCTTTATGATCAGGGTCCAAATGATCGGGAATACCATCATTATCATCGTCATCATCTTCATCATCAGGGATACCATCATTGTCATCATCTGGATCCCATCTATCCGGTATGCCATCCCCGTCTGTGTCTCTATGATCAGGGTCTAGGTGGTTCGGGATACCATCCCCATCTATGTCATTGTCTATGTAGTCTGGTATTCCATCGTTGTCATCATCTGTGTCTAAATAGTCCGGGATACCATCTCCATCTGTGTCACGCTTCTGGTCATCCACAATGTCTGTGAGAAGAAATATGTATGCCTAAGTTCAATGTAAATTGAGACCAAAATAAATTTTGAATAGTGCTGTTCAAAAAAACAGCAGACAATTAATTCACCTGGAATTCCATCGCCATCATCATCGTGGTCATAGATATCAGGTATACCATCATTGTCATCATCTGGATCCCACCTGTCTGGAATTCCATCACCGTCAGAATCTCTGTGATCTATATCTAATACATCTGGGATACCATCATTGTCATCATCCGGATCATCCTTGTCTGGGATACCATCGTTGTCATCATCCAAGTCAATGTCGTCAGGGATCCCGTCGCTGTCACTGTCTCTTGTGTCTGGATCGAGTATATCAGGTATACCATCCCCATCGTTATCAGCATCAAGGTAATCAGGGATACCATCCTGGTCCATGTCCTGGTTCTTATCGAGAATACCATCTCCATTTTTATCATCATCTGCAATACAGATGAAAGATATATTAAGTTTGATAACATATTGATTGTATCTAAACAATGAAATTGCCACAGATGCCAATACAATACAACCGTTTTACTTGCCTAGAGCGTCGGGTATACCGTCATTGTCATCATCTGGGTCAAGATAATCTGGGATGCCATCGTGATCTGAGTCCACTGTTTTGTCAATTGTACCAATTTTAGCCTCGTATAAATCGGGAATTCCATCACCATCATCATCCCAGTCTTCGGAGTCGGGGATTCCATCATTGTCATCATCTGGATCTCTGCTGTCTGGTATACCATCCCCATCAGTATCCACGTTATCCGGATCATACTTGTCTGGAATTCCGTCGCCGTCATCGTCATCATCCTCACTGTCCGGTATGCCATCATTATCGTCATCATCATCAAATACATCTGGGATTCCGTCACCATCAGAGTCTTTAGTATCGGGATCTAAATAATCTGGTATGCCGTCTCCATCGTCGTCATCATCTTCTGTATCCGGGATACCATCATTATCGTCGTCTGGGTCTATGATATCGGGTATGCCGTCCCCATCTGTGTCTCTCATGTCCGGGTCAAGGTGATCCGGAATTCCGTCCCCATCGGCATCATCATCTTGGTCGTCTGGTATGCCATCATTATCATCGTCATCGTCTAAATAATCTGGTATTCCATCTCCGTCACTATCCCTGTAGTCAGGGTCATTCATGTCAAGTATTCCATCCCCATCATCATCGGTATCGAGGTAGTCTGGGATACCATCGTTGTCATCATCATCATCCATAGAATCAGGTATACCATCTCCATCAGTGTCCCTCAGATCAGGGTCCAGATTATCTGGGATCCCGTCTCCATCACTGTCCTTGTCTTGAGCATCTGGAATTCCATCGTTGTCATCATCGTCATCTTTGTCGTCAGGGATCCCATCTCGGTCTGAATCCCGTCTTTCTACATAATCTGGAATGTTGTCTCCATCGTCATCAAAATCCAAGTAGTCTGGTATTCCATCACCATCCTGGTCTTGTGACGAATCTCTAATGCCATCCCCGTTTGCATCGTCATCTTTAAAATCTGGTAAGGCATCGTTGTCGTCATTTGGATCCAGGTAGTCCGGTATACCATCACCGTCTGTGTCAACTGTAAAGTCTACCCCATGTAGACTGTCTTCCCATTTATCTGGTATACCGTCGTTATCATCATCATTATCCTCTGTATCTAAATATAAAAAAAAACAATGGAATAATGATACAAGTGCCATCACTTCTGGTGATATGTGTGGCGATAGGTAACGTTCTTACCCTCGAGCTGTGATATCGATTACCTAATGTGAAACAAGAATCCCCTTGCTACCATATGGGAGAGCAGTCGGGAAGTTTATGTGATACAAGAGCGCCATGAAAGGTTAGTTTCGAATGGAAGTTTCCTTCGAAGACCAAAAAGTGCGACTATGGCTTTCATCGATTGGTATTATATATTAATCTGAATCACTAAAGGGTCAACACATAACTGTAACTAAAGAGAGAGTAAGGGTAATAGAACTGCTGGTCGGAACTACATATATATGCATATCCAATTCCCATTTACCTTAAATCGTGAAATACGTATTCCTATTAGTCATGAAATACCATTTGGTTAATAATCTAATTATAATTACCTTCCTGAGCGCGCTTGGTTACACCAAGAGATGATATAGCACTGGGAGCAGAATGGAAAAGTAGATGCATGCTGTTCATTGGGAGAGAATAGACATTCATATCGAGAGGCGGTTCAAACCTTTCGACGGACGTAATAAGGTGTAACATCGAGGAGCAACATCTAGCTCACAATCGTAAATATTCCTGCAGGTTCCTATAAAAACCCAAAATAGTGCCAGTATGGAACTTATGAGCCACAAATGAAAGCTGCAGAGTAATATACGCTCAAATCAAGCAGCATTTATGTGTTTCCGGTTGGGGATGAGGCAATATTCAGATTACGAGAATCTGAATTTACGTCCAATACATCAGCACCCACAATTAGTATGACAGTCTGACTGGCACTAATTCTGAAGTAAATGCCGGCCGCTTAGAAGTCTTCCCTTTCAGTACACAGGGCAAGTAAAGGACGCGTTTGTGATTATGGAAGATTACGCAGTGGCAGGCCAGGATAACGTCAAATCCCGAGCTGCCATCCAATCGGCAGCTGATAGAAGTTAATGGAAGTTAATGAAGAATTGTCAAATCATTGGCATGGAATGTATTTATGAGTCAAGGCAGCGTTTGCTTGTAAGCCCTTGCTGGTTTCTCTCATTCCTATGCTGCCTCAAATCAGTTGATTTTACAGCTTGTTTCCTTGAACCTGTGATATCGGCTACGAAAAATCTGTTGTTTAGTAAAACCACTTGGGTTCAAGAGGGTTAAGGTCGCCTGGAGAAAAAAGATTGCTTAGATTGGTTTTAGCGTGTAGTCAGCACTTTCTCTTTCGTAAGCAATGCATACTGAACCAATCCCCGGAGTTATTTCAAGTACATCTGAATCGGTTGAGTAATATAGGTCATGCATTTGAGTCTGTAAGTTATATTTAGCTATTTGTACTGCATCAGCCGATAGAAAACACAATGCATCCCGAATTCACTCAGAATCGTTTGTATACTCCCCGTTGGTCAAACAATTGGCCTCACCAGCAATAATTGTGGCATGAGGCAGATGAAACTGGTGCCAATCCCACCCCTTCGCAACAGCCAAACTGGAGAATACTGGCCTCTCTGTGAGATTCGCATATTGTATTAACAGATCATTGAGATAGTGTTGTGAACACATTGAGCCGTTAAAAACGATGCCCTCGTGTCACAACGGAAGGGGGATAGCATTACATTCTCATGGACACACCTATGCAGCGTCAATAAACCGGGCATGTATCAGTAAATGTCACCGCACAATTTCATTGGATGAAACGATGAAGCAGCCCCGGATTCAGAAGATAAATTATAAGACTGGTCTTTGTTACTTGCAGCCACGACACGGCCTTTCTCTGTCTAATGTCGTGATCAACAGGAGTTGATTCTGATTGAGACAATCGAGTTTTTCCTCGACATTTGACGCGGCCCGCCTAATTTGTCCGTGATTGAGCACTCAGCCGAAAAGCCCTTCAGCTTCCTTTACCCGGCATTAGTGGGATAAACCAACGAACCATCGCTCAGTCGGTAATGAGTCAGGGACGGATTAATTCTCCTCCCCTGAAATTTGTTTAGCGCAGGTACACCTAGTTTATGGGTTGTGAAGGTGGCAGATTGGTGCGCCTCCATCAGCTCGATGTTCCTGTAGAATTGGGTTAATTAGTGCTGGCTCTCATCTGCCATCGGGATCTCCTCGAGCTAAGTGGACAGGAATGGCGCATGATACTGGAGAACATGTTATATCGTGCAACTGCATTAGATCTGCTTTACACCTGGCTGTATTAAGTTATGTTATTATTGGTCGGGTATCTAGCCTTTCAAATATACTCAGTAAACATAATAACATCCTTCATAGTTCTAACAGTAATTCGCTGTAAATCGACATGGGAGTATCTCGTCATCGCGTGAATAGATGTTTGAAGAGGATGATTTGGATGAATGCATATTTGTTTGAGCATGTTTACGGGTATAATATTCTAGTACGCAATCTTTGAAGAGCTGCCAGCTAATCGAGATGCTATGTTGATGCGACTCTGTCATCAGAGTCTGAGATATGGCATCGTTATGCTAGAACGTGTACTCACACCGGAAACTCATAAATTCAGGATAATAGACCTAGCTGAATCGCAGGCGGTAAAAGTCTATAATTTGCAAACACTCTTCTTCACTTGAAAGTCTAAGATTAATATCAAACACATAGTAATGTAATATGCTCTTTGAGTGTCATGAATTCGGTAATGCTATGTAAACCGACACTTCTTGAAAGTACATCAGTGCTGGTGTGGTAACAAATTCACTGCTAATAATGTGTTGCCCTCTGATATTGGGTTGCTATGGGAGTGTCCATAAACTAATCCCGCGGGTATATTTGACAATGATCGATGTCCGGCTCACTGATCTGAGCTAGTTTTTACTTACGTAGGGAGTGCTTATAACATGTTTTCCTGAACCAACGCCAGCATCGGTGGCATAACTCTGCGAATCCACGACCCTAGAAACTTTCTCAGCGCCCATCCAGCCTCCACTTCTCGTGCGTGGTACTTTTATGCAGTAATATTACTCTGCCCGTATTTTTTTCGACTTTAACTAACCTCTTGTTTATTGGTGCAAGTATGCAGTAGGTTCCTCTTTATCAGCGCTGCCTCGACAACTCTACAGTCAGATTTTACAAGGGGTCATTATCATTAGGCGCTGAAGAAGCTACAGAGTTCGTACTCCGGTTCTCAAGTTTTAAGAGTGCAGCCTGTGGCAATTGCGGGCTAAAGATGAACCTGCGAATCCATAGCTTATTAAAATTAACTGCACACAAGAACAGAAATTAGGACCCTGGGAGTGGATCGAATATACTCTTAAAACTGGCATGTCGGTGTGCTGTATTAAACACCACGTAACGCACAAAAAATGGAAAATAAACTATTAGTTGGTGGCGGGGGATAAAACATTGTGTGATTACCCAAGCATTCCATCATCTAGTCACATAAAATACTCATTATTTAGGGCACGGAGCCCGCTATATGTGTGTGAGCTGCAATCGATTTATCCGTCCGATTTGCCAATTCGTCCTCGGCATTACATAGAATGAGGCTCGGATTTAGACATGCGTGTGACAATGTTTGATGACCAGGTCAAGGTAACCATGGCGATTTTACTTTGCTTCATACGAATCATCGCAGCATTTGATTTAGATTAAATGTTTCACGAGTCAGCATTTCTATGACCTATGATCCCTAGGGCGTATATGTTTTATTTGAGCAATATCGAGCCATATTTTGAGACGTCCAAAGAATGATGAATAATCAATAATAATCACTTAAGGCAAGACACGTTTACATTAATTTTACTCCAATACTATACACCGGATCTGTCGAACTTGAAGCCTGAAACAACTTGGATGAGTAATTAATAACTTATGTACAGATCATCTTAATAATCCTTTAACCTGGCCTAATATTTGAACAGAGCCGCTGAATATTTAAGCACAAACTTATCTCGCCCACCAGATGGAGCATGGAGGATTAAGGTACGATTTACGACCACGCCTGTACCTCCCTCGGATGCTCTTGAAGAGAAACTCCGACTCAATCGAAGCCTCACGTCAGCACTCGGGAGACCTCGTATTTCTTCCAATGCTTTTAGGTCATGAAGCTTTGACATGAACGAATCAGTAATACAGCGCGTAGTTTTCAAAAATCGAACAGACATCCCATCTTCAGCTTTAACATATAATACCAGCAAGCTATCCAGGTATCCACGACTCTCATTCCTTGCCGCAGATGCATATCGCGGATAATCAATGTGTGCCCAATGAACAGGTTCAGGTCTGGCTTTGTCAGCAATGAGAAGGCAATACTTCTAAACAAGGTGGCTAATGTCAAATGCGAATTGGCACCTTTCTTGCTACAGGTCTTGTCCAGGCTGTTAGTCCCCAACAAGGTTGTAAAGTACAGGCAAACCTTTTACTTGTAAGGACCAGCTGTTCGTAAAATCTGCTGGTTCAGGTGATTACGGAGAACCTGCTGCGGTTGAAACCGAAATTTGATTAATAGTTGTAAGAGGCGCCACAACAAATTCTGTTTAGTGTTTACTCTTAGATTCTTCACTTCATTTCCCAGGCGCCTGCCGCGCAGTTCTTATGAGCCTCTTAACAAGGTAGTAGATACTCTGACGCAACCTCTGTTCCTAGCTGTTCTCGGAGCAAATAACTGCAATACAGCTGCACCTACCGGAATTTCACAGAACATATTCGTAGCGCGAAGCAATCATCGGCCGCGGGTACTTATACCGGGGCATTAGATATCCAAGCAAACTCTCCCCAGCATGTGAAAAAGAGCGTGAGGTGCCCTGCCTCGGGCCAAGCATCTTTCTGCTCTCATCAACAAGTTCATTAGAGACATAACAAGGCGCTCGTCATCACCCTGAGGCGCTCCACGCTCGTCTCTGTTCTCGGTAAGAGGATGATTGATCCAGAATACCCTATTATCTCCATCTTATGTTGATATCTGGGGCACGAAATTATTGCCGTCCGCGAGCTAAGAAACGCATGATCGATGGAGAAATGCTGTGACATTCGGAATTTTTCAGGAACCATAATTGGAAAATAGCGAAGTTCACTGACTACAGAATTGCCATATGATGGTTAGATTTTGACAGTACACTTGCTTCATACAAATACGAACACCGTAAATTACATGGACGTGCACAAATGATGGCAAATATTAAAATCACTGCTAAGTGAGTAGCACATTACTGTCAATAATCGCTCGATTAAATGAGTTAATTTTAGATAATCATGCAAAACACAATCGGGGTATCTGGTTGGTGACGGCCGCACGATTAAGGTGCTGAACAGAGCCGGTATTTGTGATACGGAATCTCGCTATAGCGTTCCCTCGTTTTCTTTATAAATCGATGGTTCAGCTTTCAGAAACCCATAAACTGCGAACATGCCTCGCTCCAGGTAACCGGTTAGTCTCCTGGAGTTTCTGAATCGTTTTCCTCTGTCGGCTGTCAGGGAACAACTAGGAAAGCCCATATACACGCCATCATAATGCATTATAAACACAATATATCGTGCTCTAACGGCGAGGTGACAATCGTATCTGGGGTTTTTGTGAATAGCGTAAGTCTCCCTCCCAGGATGATGGAGGCGCTCTATTGATGCGTTAAGCAGTGCTACAGCATCGCCATCGCATGCAGGTCATAGAAAAGAGGATAACGATATATCCTCTGCTACATGAACGCTGATAAGTTGGCTCGGGTGTTAGATGGTTGCCATGAAATCGGCTTACGTGATCAGTGTCATGATCTTGCTAACACCAGGAAGACATCTATATGCGGGGGGAGTTGTATTAATGCGGTGCATCGTCTGCCTCATCTTCATGAGTGTTGACATTTGCCTGTCATTAGTCGATATGCCCCTTTGCCAGTCCGATCGGGCCAATTATCAGTTTGTTCGAGTCACATCAGTCAATATAGAACATGATACTGCCAGATAGCTTTGTATTGTCACACATCATTTATATTGCTAGTCATACCCTTAGTTTATACATTGTGTAAACTGTAATCTAGATAATAAACAGCACTCTTGAGACAGGTACATAAGATGGATTGCCAACTCTAATCGGACGTTTTCTTTACGCAAAGGAAGAAAATCCTTCAGATGACGGCTGTGTATGAATAATTTACGCGTAGCCGGTATATGAATGGTTGGTCTTGTATATGAAAAAATGATTTCTTTCATGTTATCAGTCCTCAGGGTTTTACTCACGTCGTGTCACACGCTTTGTCACCAACAAAAACTTCAACAATACACATGTACAGGCTTTACTTTTTTATAAACTCGCTTTGTGGATGCGATTAAATAGTCCCTTATCTAATCGATGCCGTTTCCCTTGGTCCGAACGGATATGTAGATAAACTCTGACAGCCATTTCAACTTCCAGCATATACCAAAAAGTATATGTTTAGTGATATATAAGTATGAACTGTCTAATAAATATTCCATTTCCAGCTTTCTTACTTAATTGTTTTCATTTTGTTAACTTAATTTTGTACTTTTACCATATACACTTTCGTATCCCGTGCAAACCGCCAATTGTTATTTACAATGCGTGATTGAATCGATATTGCGATCGCAGCTGGTAATAATTGTTTTGATATGGGACCGTGCCCGGCATATTGTCGAATGCATTACACGGACATTGTCGCCCTCTTTTTGTCACCTCCCTGTAGCCCCACCCACGAGAGGGCATATGTTGCCAGGCTCAGGTGTCAGACAAGGCCCTTTAATTACCTCAGCCTAAGGCTCTCTGTTCCCAATCCATCTTACTCCGTCGTTTGGCTCAGTGTTGGGAAGTGGATATGATGTCGAGCTAGGGAACTACGATAGACCCGTGTCTGACTGAGGCACGGCAGTACCGGCCTAGAGGAATGCAAGACTAATGCAATTACATTGCAGCCTGCCTAGTTGGTAATCATTAATCAGGAGTGAAGCACATCTGGGAAAGATTGCATTCATATCCGTAGGGAAAACAATTCGTGCTCTTGGCTGTCCATGGCCGAGATATATTGCAAGATGGGAAGTTGGGTTATCTATTATACATCATATGTCCTCGTATTTCATGACGGAAGCCTCTAAGAAGACATAAAACTAAGGCTTCTGTGGCATCACCTAGTGCACAACTGCTTCCATATGCTGGCTGGAAATGGCACAAATCGGACCAACTACCGACAGTGATACGTTAAAAAGGGTAACTTGCTGGCCATTCCAGACGGAAAATAAGCTTTACTATTCTCAGCACGGCCCTGCCAAAACAGATCTTCAAATGTCTACCCCCAGGGATGCCTTGGCCCGCGTTTTAAATTCACCACAGCAACGGTCATTCGTGTCCTTCCCGTATCTCATGGGCGCGTGAGACAAATGCGCGAGAGAAGCGGATGACTTCATGGAACTGAACTATAGCAGAGAGTTGGCATTCATATCATCTAGCTTTTAGCGTTTGTATTCTCAAGCCGTTTCTAAATTCATCATGGGCCGAGTGCTTCCACTCGACTTCCACAATGCAGCCAATGAAGGAGGTTTTCCGGCAGTTACAAGACGATAAGGTTGCCACTACAACGGACTACGTAATTCGGTATTTTTTAAAACTACGGGCGTTTTGTTAGACATGTACTGATGATATCAAAGGTTAGAAAGAACGTTTCCCACGAACGTTTCTCTGCATGTCACGCTTTTGAATATACGACGCGCATATCCAACTCCGGCTGCCTAATTTACTTGGCTAACGCACCCAGATTAATATTCATGACTTCTCGCCATCTACTCAGAAAACATAGCCTAACGCTGATGTTCTGCTGGAGGAATTTCGTTACCAACCTCCATCATTCCAAGGCGGTGAATATGTAT
>JAXGGS010250847.1:0-10349 GCA_035585475.1 Armandia brevis | reverse complement strand
GCTGTTCAGAGGGAGCTTTCATGTAATGAGGTGTATGTACATGTATGTGTTACAGATGGGCGGTTCAGGGGGAGGTTTAATGTATGGAGGTGTATGTACATGTACATGTATGTGTTACAGTTGGGCTGTTCAGAGGGAGCTTTCATGTAATGAGGTGTATGTACATGTATGTGTTACAGATGGGCGGTTCAGGGGGAGGTTAAATGTATGAAGGTGTATGTACGTGTACATGTATGTGTTACAGATGGGCGGTTTAGGGGGAGATTCCCCGTCCTGCCCTGGACTGAGATTGAGGCCCTGAACCCTGGCGTGGCTGCGGGAGGGATCTGGGAGCCGGCGAACTGCACCGCCCGGGAGAGAATAGCCGTGATTCTGCCAGCGATGAACAGAGAGGAGCATCTCAGAGTGCAGCTCAGTCACCTGCATCACTTCTTACAGAGGCAACAAGTAGCCTACAGGATATTTGTACCCGAACAGGTGGGTGAAATAAAGAATGATTCCCTCTCTATAACGCAGGTAGCGGTAACATAAATCAGAATCATATCCTGTAGTGATGCCTCGTATTCTTGTGATTTTTCGGTACTGAGTTCAATTGAACGCACAGAAATCATTGTAGACATGAAAATATAGGCGCCAAGTATAAAACTTCATCGTAAACAATCACGTTTGACAGTGGGTCAACTGGACTTCGCCTGTAGTTCAATAGATTATAGTCCTGTTTGGTGAAACTTGTACTTTGTTTTATGTCATTAAAACACAGATTGAGCCGAAGATATTCAACAAAGGAATTATAATGAACGCGGCGTTTCTAGAGTTGACGAGGATGACGTCATATGATTGCGTCATATTTCACGACATCGACATGTTGGCGGAGGATGACAGGAACTTGTACAGGTGCGCTGGTGATAGTCCACTGCACCTGGGCATGTACCTGGATAAGTTTAATTACCACAGGTGAGTTGGACCTTTTATAGGCTTCATTCATGGAATTTTTATTTCAACGACACCTACAAGTTACGCACATCATAAAACTACGAAACATACTTAAAGAGTAAACATTCTTTTAACAGAAGCATTTCATTTAATGATTTTACATCATGGAAGCTTTTAGATTTATGCCCAAATGGGAGGAAAGCTGTATTGAGTTTTACTCCATGTGTTAGGCGCTTCCAGTTGTGTCGATCGAAAACTAAATTATTCGCTTCTTAGCAAATTGATTCAATGGGTAAATTTTAAAATAATTTCAGAAAGGAAGGGATAACAGCCGGAGGAGCTATCGGGTTCTCCCCAGATCACTTTATCAGAGTTAATGGTTACTCTAACTTATACTGGGGCTGGGGAGGCGAGGACAATGACATGCTCCAGAGGTTAGAAGTATGAGCTACAGTATAAGCAGAATAGAGAGATCGGCACATGTGGTGTAGTTGTAGTAGTGATGACATCCTACCACATGAGTCGTAAATATCATGAATAATGCCACTAACCATTAGACTGAAAAGCAATATACATTCACTGTCAATGGTAAAAGGCAATTAGCAGCATATGTTAGTAGTAGATAAGATCGCGACATCGACTGATGAGGTATTTCTCTGAAGTTAGTATTATATGGTGGCAGCGCTGACGTTGATGAGTAGTAAAATTTATTACAGAATATTGAAGGAGAAGTTGGTTGTTCATCGTTATATCCCTGAATTGTTACGTTACACGATGATCGGGCACGAAAAAGATGAAGGAAGTCCTTTAAATAACCAGAGATACAAAATACTGTGAGTTTTTAAACGAATTTAAAGACCACTGCGTATTACCATTAAGTAATTTTCACCTGTAGATGGACGTTATCTCTTTATAATACGAATTAATCTAAAATACCTTTTTATAATGAGCTTTAGGTAAGTTGAGATTTATTTATTTCCAGACGGAAGATGAAGCGATCCACGACACTTTACAAAACGGAGGGACTGAATTCTGCCAGTTATGAGATTTTATCCCTGACGAGGGAGCCACTGTTTACGCGCATGCGCCTCAAACTTCCCGACCCCCCTGATTATATTACTCAGATCAAACTAAATAATGATAAAATACTCAGTGTAAATGTCAACTAGGAGTAATATATGTCGCAAATGCATTAGTAAGTTGTGAAATATGTGACCATATAAAGATTATATAAAAACTTTACTGCCGCAAGACTTTTTTAAAAGTATATTCATTAAATGATCATACGAATAATACTGTCATAATATTATATTTGCTATTGTTAGGAGTAAATTACGATGACTCGCCGAAGCTCGCTGTTCCCATAGCTGCTGTGTGTCAAATCAAAGCATACACTCTTAGAATTTACCATTTAATGTTGCATGAACAGGAGTTATTAAAATGTTTGAAAACCCGTCAAATCTGCAACACGCTTGCACTGTACTGGAATTCAGCTAACAATACGATCGTGTTCTCAGCTTAGGGAACTCCTAAGGCCTTAGTGCCAGAAATACCCGTGTAATCCCAGGATAAATATTAGGAACAGCTTTCTTGTGCCATCCCCGACATGTAGTGTAAATGCGCTCCTTAGAATTAGGCTTCGGTTGCGACACTTATAATTGCATTTCACGGCGATTTGCAATTGATAATCAAAATAACTAAATCATCGAAGTCAGCCATTTGCGGGCGCGCTTCTTCAAGCTGTCAGGTTATTCAATATTAAGTGTGTCTAAGATCGATTTTAGAAACAGTTTTACCTCTCCTAGCAGAATCGGCCCAAATTTTAATAACCCGTAAATAAATGCACAGTTACTTTGAAACTTTCTTGTAATTAAAAACCTGACGTGTGCGGTGTAGACTAGGTCGAGGCCTAGCTAGGCAATCGTAGGTCACCTATTATACAGACAAGCTGCTGCTTCATATCCATAAACGTGTGTCCATATATCATAACATTAAGTCATCAGAATATTACTGGCGGTGAATTGTATGAAGGTATCGTTTATCGTTTATTCCACCATCCCCGGCCATCCGTAACTATATAATAAGTGTATCGATGCAGCAAGGAGAACTCAGTAGTTTATATCGAGAAATTAACGGAGCTGTCACCAGATCGACTCGGTGTGACATCGTGACATGAGCAGTTCGCCGGACACAGGCGAGCTCTCGGTGTGAACTCAGTGACCCGTGACGTCACATACGCCTGGCGCCGAGAGAGGGACGCCGCGCATCACGCATCACGCAGCACAGCGCCGGAAAGCCCGCGCTTATTCGTGCTTACTTCAGCATTTCAGGGTCAGTCAGCTGGTGTCGAAGAAGGAGGGAAGACGAGAAGATGGCGACTAGAGTTTACACGAGGAATGGGCTTACGTTACATTTGGTCAGTATTATAGACACGTTTCCTCAGTATATCCCGCCATTGTAACATATGTGCGGTAAACTATCCCAGGTGCTACTATGTTCGTCAGCTTACAGTGTCCGTTTTGTGTGAAAGCTGCGAACGCACATGGCAGCGGTAAAATGGCCAGTTCACAGTTTCACGAACATCTTAAACCCTTGTACTGTATAAGAAACTGTATAAGAGACGTTCGCAGCGTGGGGGGAAAACTATACATTGTACGGATATGTTAGAATTTATCTAGTACAAGAGGTAACACTGTTGCATGTTACGATTCTGCAAGCTCGAACTCTGGACAGGAAGCCACACGTTTGAAAAATCGCGATGCTTTCTGAGTACATTTTATAGTGTATATAGTGGCTGGATTGGGGACTGTTGCCGAGCAATTAAGTAGCAATAATTTTCCTGCCAGTTAGTCTAGTACTCACAATTAGTGGATCTGAGCGGACTTCATATTTTGTGAATTATATTATTTGGTAATTATATAGTGGGATCATCTAAAGCACTATAGAAGACTCAGTTTTACGAGCTTGCTTACCAGTGTTAAATCATATGTTTCACTGTACTATGGCCCACATTTATCTTTGTTTGCAACATTTGAATAGCTAAATTTTTTATTTACAGGTAATCAACACTGGATGACTTACTATCCCGATCAGCACATGCCAAGATAACATAAGGCTATAAGTATTGTATACCATGGTTCAGGTGGAAGTTAACATAATGGATCTTGAGAAACATATATTTTGCTTAAACACACAATCTGCCATATCAGATCCTGACTACGTCCTTCCAATCATTTAATCATTGGGTCACTGCTTACCAACAGGGTTCCTCAAAAATACTCTTGAGAAAGACAGTAACCAGTCAATGTGGAAAGACTCAAAGAACACATCATTGTCATGTGCTTTGTAGATCTTAACACAGTCTGAGAAAGACAGTAACCAGTCGATGTGTAAAGATTCAAGAGCATATCATTGTCATGTGCTTTATTGATCTTAACACTGTCTTCACCTAAAATACTCAATATAATTTATAATGTGACCCAGGTATGATCTTTCCATTGGTCCAGGAGAGAGAGGGGAAATATCTGCAGATACTGTATAAATGAATGCACTACGTCTTGTCCTTGGCACTTTGCTCTGCTTTGCCTCCTCACTTGCCATGTTTTTACAGGCTGCTGCGTGCTGTGTCAAAAGTTCTGCCTGTATATGCCAATTTTCTATTAACACGTTTTATGATGATATTCATAACATATAAGTTTACACATAGAGAAGGTTAAGTTTTAAAACCTTACCCCATAAATATTCCTCTTAATGTTTCTAACTGATGTTCTGGTCTCTCTCTCTAATATGAGGAGAGCGCAAGTTCTTCCTAGGCCCGGGAGCAGTCTGAAGCTGTTTTGAATCAGCTTCGACCTGCACTGAAGTGGCAGGACTTACCATAGCGGTATGTCCGCCACCAGCTTCTTCCCGGGCCGGAGACTCAAGAACTTCTGAGGCCGCCTGAGGTGAAACTCGGCGGCTCTCAGTCTCCAGCTCCGCTTGTGCGGAGTCTACATGTCCCTGGGACTGCTGTTTCATACTTGGAACCGGTTGCCAGTCAAAGAAGGGATGTAAAAATCGCGAATAATTGACAGAGAAATCTCTGCGGAAAAATGGTGTGTCACTAAGGCGGATAAGTGCGCATAACTGGTGCGCCAGTGGTGACACTGTGCGAAATTTAGCGCATCATGTCAAGGGCAGTAGTGCACACTAGGCAGTAGTAGTACCTCAGTTGGGGTTTGTATCAAAAATATTAAATTAATACTAATTATCTGTAATATTCCTCTTAATGTTTTTAACTGATGTTCCGGAACAGACTACCTTAGTTCTGGCTTTCCCAAATGCTAATAACTTAATAAACATAAGTCCATGTCTCCAACTAGTACAGGGCTAGCACTACCTTTGAAGCCAAGTAGAGGTATGGGTTAGAAGTCCCCCTGCAATTTCCTGTGAGTGTCTCAACTCCAGTTTGCAAGGAATTTTAATTCCATGTATCCAGGGAATCACAAAAACGGGACCCTTTGATATCAGCTCCATAATGTGCTGGTTTATGTATAGTGGAAGCCCAGAAGTTTTCTTTAAACTCTGCAACATAAATACTAGACAACCCTGTTTTGTTGATTAGATCATATCTCCTATCTGAATCAATACTGAAAAATCTTTTCCCTTTTTTCAGGGCCAGTACAATATTTGATAGTTAACCATGACCTTATACATTTTTTCTGAGGTTTGTGGTGATTAGCTTTGTCAGATTGTTTGCCAGTTGATGCACCTAACTGGTTACACACATGCTTGATACATTGAGTGTTGTTACTCATTGATGGTTCACAATGTGTGTTACTGCTCATTTGACAGAGAGCTTTAGCTGCTGTATCAAAACTTAATTTCTTTTAGACTGCATCAGGATAGATGTGCAAGTTGGGAGTGGTGAATCTGGTGCTGCCCTAGTTTTCGTAATGGATCTAGAGAATTGCAAGATATTAGGAATGGGAGAGGTAGTTAAATTTAGACTAAAACAATGAATTGACTGGCATTCAACAGTATTTAAATTAGGAGCAGGATTCACCTTACTGAACATTCTCAAGGGGTTTCTACTGGACTGCAAACTCACCTTCTCTCTAGCAACCAATGGTTGTCTCCTCAGAGTGCTCCAGATCTACTACACTGTCACCCTCCATGAAGAAGAAGTTGTAAGCGACTTCTATCGGTGTGCTGACTGCCTCCCTGTCCAGCCTCCTGTCTGCAGCAGGACAGTCTTCATCCTCCCTACAAGTCTACGAAGCTTTGCATCTATGCGGGTGCTGGGGCTGGCCCGTCCTTCCATCCTAAAACCGACAACGTTCTCATCACTGTCGACCTCTCCTACCACGCTCACGGTCCAGTCACTGCCACAAACTGGTAGCCCACATAGCCAATGTCGTCCACGTAAGGCCCATAGCTGTAAGCGCCGTAGGGTATACCCGGAAACTTGACGAAGGCCAAGACCACTCCATTCCTCATGTGCCACAGGGTGTCTCCCTTAACAGAGAACAGAATGCGGGCCTTCTGCTTAATGCTGTACTGAACCATCCTTGCTGTAAGGAAAATAACAACTGTTAACATTGGACCTAAATGGTTTCCAACATTATTGGCAAACAATTAAACAGACATAGATCAGGGATAGGACAAGAAACTCGATTGCAAACAGGTTGGGAAATGTTTTGTGTGCGCTGGTTGGCGCTGACAGTATCCTGGTACAAGCCCATAAAGTGTAGGTAATTCACAAGCTCTTGGCTGGCTCCCTCAATCCAAAGGAATAGAGAGTTCATGGCCCGATAGGTTTTACACATGTACTGGTTGGCAGTTCCTAAAATTACACTCATTACCATGCCCATCCTTGCCTGCCGCACACGATCATACTCAGCCTGGGTAATAACTCTTCTAGCTTGCTGTGGTCCCTTTAGCGCGCCCAGCGGTACTTCTTGAGGCATGGCAGCATCTAGAAATCTGTATATGACTGGCACATTTTCTTTTGCTTCCTCAACAACATTCGTCCAAGAGAATTTGCTAATGCTTTCGGGGTCCGTTGGCAGATGCAGTGATTTAAGACAGATGCATAAGCTGTTCAACCTCTGATGTGGCCTGATTGAAAATGTGTGTTTGTACACGCTTATTAGCTGTGGCCCTAAAGTTCTTGTTCTATGAATCAGAGAGATATAGGCATCAATATTCGAGTTAAATTGTTAATAGGAGTGGATTAATTGCCGGATAAATAATTTGGAATTGAAAAACCTGAGTCTCTTGAGTATTCTCTTTGAGTATTTGTGTAAAATATATACAATTTGTACAATATATACACTTTTTACAATCTTGGTCGGCTGCACTATTAGCCATGAGGGGGGTGGTCATAATAGAAACAGACAACTATTTAATTACTGAGGTGTCCATGAAACTAAGTTCTAATTGTTTTAAAATAAGGGCCCACAAATGAAAAACATGATCAGAGTTGCCAAAATTTAACAACCAGCTACTGGTAATAAACATTTGATACATTCATAGAAACATTGTTAGTGGAGTTTCAATAATACATGTAACTAAAAAATGAATTGTCTGCTGGACAACCAGTTTATTATAAGGTTGTCCGCTAATGCCTTAACCTTCCAAATGGCCGGACAACTACTTTTTTATGTAGTTGTCCATCCCAGACAATTAATGAAAAGTAATCATTTAGAACAGTTAGCTCAGGAAACCCCTTAATCTAAAAACATACCTGCCTTCTTGCTACTCTTTCCCTTCCCTTTCCCCTTCCCCTTGAACGGTGGAGGTGGCGTGGGCGATCTTGGCTCCTGTTCTTCGTAAGCCATCTCCTCATGTGGTGGTGTTGTAGGGGTTATGATTTGGTCATGGTGGGGGGTGCTTCTTTGGCTGCTCGTTTGGCCGCCCGTTTTGTCCCCCAGTCGTCAGGCATAGGATTGCCTGCGCCACCTTCATTTTGGCCGGTGTACGGCCTGTCGGCTTCTGAAGGGGCGCGTCAGGTCGGGAGCCGTGAGGGCAGGCACAAGTAGTGGAGGCACCCGCACCCTCCACATCCGGGCTGGTTGGATGGGTGGTGATGGGGAGTTGCCATAGGTCCATATTGGTCCTAATTGACTCCGTTAGGGCCTCAGCATACCTCGCCAAAGTGGGTACGGGCACCTTGTCTCCGCTTTCATCACGCACACGCAGAGTGGGGACATACATCTCTCACCAAAAAGAGCCATGACCAGGGCCGGGTCGATTTGGGATGTAAAGTGCTTGTGTACTTGTACTTGCAGCTACTGGATGTCAAGCCGGATCGACAGAGGGGATAAGTACAAGAGGTAACACGATGTGCCAGCTCATGTAGGTTCCCACTAGACACTGCTGCATGGAGTTCGAAAGTGCTGTACACTGATTTTAGGCACTCAATCACCAACTTACGCCATTGATAAAAGGTAACTGTATAATCAAATGCATCTACCCAGGCGTAGTGCAGACGTGTACAGTTCCGCGATTTGGCCCACTCGTAGAAAGTTGCATGATTTCTAACCAATTGTCCCTGCTTGGTAGCCTCATAGGCATCTCTCTTCAAAGATCCCTCAACACCATCACAGGGACCCTTGCCGTGACCATTCTCCAAGTAATGCCATTGACCTTCACACTTAAAGATCCGCTTGTGGTTGGCAATTACCCAGAAGATCATCTTGTTTCTGTACTGACTGGTGGGGCCGTCAGTCACATAGTACACACGCTGAATGTCATAGGTTGGCATCACCGTAGGGAACTTCTTAAGTATTGAGAAAACCATGACAGAGTTCTTCTTGTCACAGTGTGACAGGTAAACAAAGGTCTTGTGCTATGTTGACTTTGTTTCTCTGTCATGGTAGTAGACTACAAAAGAAACAAGATTAAATTAATTAATTAATTTTATGAGGTAAATTAATTAATTTTACCACTGGGTGTTGCATCGTGATCATCTTCGTCTGACGATATATAGATGACAGTGAAATGTGGTTGGCTCACTTGCTCAACCCTGTGTCTGGTTTGACCTGTTTCACTGTCTTCACCCTGACCATCTCTCTCACCCTCCCCGTCTTCGTGTTGGTCTCCCTCTACCCCAGTGTCTTCACCCACACAGTCTCACTCACCGTGTTCGTCGTTGTCTTGCCTTCAACCTGTTTGTCTATGTCTCTCTCACTGTCATCGTGTGCATCTTTGTCTTGTTGAAGAAGGTCTTGCGACCCAATTATTGTCGATGTCAGCCATATCACTTGACACTTGAAAAGCAACATTAGCTTGTCTCCTTAAAAATAATTAAAAATTACATTATGAAATATATCATTAACTTAAAATTAATTCATTTTGATATATATTAAAATATACTACCTGTACTCATTTGCGTTCCGAGATCAAACGCTCTGTCAAGTGTCATGTCCATCTCGCCTTCGTAGTCTTTGCCGGTTGTCAGTTGCAAAGTGTCTATGTCATCTAAGTCATCTATTGGTGTCACAATGTCGTCCTTTTCTGTAAGATTCTGAGAGTCTGTCCTTAATTCAGGCGTGCTGCTATACCTGTCACCCTCGTGGACTGATGTCACCGAGCCTTCTGGAAAGGCTGTACTAATGGTAAGGACTTTTGGTTGCTCCTGGAGCACAGGTGTCTCTACAACAACCTTCAAAATGAAAACATTATTTAGTAAATTACATTGACAAAAAGTAAATTAATTTTTATATGATTGAAATAACGAAATCGAAACAATTATACCTTCATCATAGACTCCTTCACATGGGTAGTGATACCCCCCGCAGAATTCTTATTCTGTTGTAACTTGAAAAACTGAAAAATTAATAAAAAAATTAGTAAAATGTATTTATTTTGATGTCATATATTAATATCTCCACATATACATAGCAATATTTTATATTACCTCCAACATTTGTGTCTGCAATTCAGGGGTCATTTGTTAAAATATTGCCGCTGGGTCTTTGATATTTCCTGAAGGAGTCGCAACGGAAGACGAGACTGAAGGTGTCGTCAAAGAAGCTTCATATCCTAGAAAATAATGTGTGTTATATATTTTACTATCTGAATTTGATTAATTTCATCATATAAATTAATTAATTTTATCAGATAAAATTAATTTATTTTATTGTAAAAGTTTATTTTCTCACCTTGGGTTCTTTGAGGAGACATAGGACGCATTCTTCTTGTTAACTTCTCCATCTTTCTTTCGTGTTTAACCAATGTGGGCAATCAGGGGTGTTAACTGGATAGAAACTGATAACTATTTAATTACTGAGTTGTCCCATCACCAAAGTATTGTATACTGTAAATTATGGTCCACATAGAGGCAAAATCTTTATCCTTGGAGAAATTACCAACTGGCTACTGATAATAATTTGCTGACACACCAATCCAACCATTGTTAGTAGAATGTAGAT
>JAXGGS010250736.1:0-15087 GCA_035585475.1 Armandia brevis | reverse complement strand
GTATGTGTACTGGCCAGAAGCCACCCGCCTTCCTTTGATGTGTTCCAGGAACATTTGTACCGACTTACGAAAGGAGGGCAAGTGGCTTCTGTCCAGTACATACACATACATGTACATGTAAAGTGCAGCCGAATGCACAGAGGAAAACTGTTAATTATCAATTAATAATTGGCCATGGCCAATTGACCGTCAAAAGGTCAATCGTCCGCATTTATGGCCAATCATGCATGGTCAATTGTCCTTTTTCAATTGTCCGTTTGGTCAGTAGTCTTCAGTTCGTAAGTCGTGATACTTTCAGTTATGTGAAAAAGAACTGCTATGTATATAATTGGGGCAATTAAGGGGTTGTACTCCTGTCCTGATATAATCTATATATGTGAATTTGATAGTAATGATGTTGTTAAAAAAGAGTTAAATGGATCTTTCCACCAAGGGTAATAGCAACAGATGTACTAGACTATTAAAAACAATATTGTTATACATGTAGTCTTAATGTATTTCAGGACCCGTCTGCTATGGTATCAGGCCCATGGAATCCTGGGGATATAACCCGTTTTAAAATGTCACCACAAAAAGGTAATGTACCACGAAAATTCGCTCTCAGTTATCTTCGCAGGTCCCACGAAGTTATGTCAATTTTGCCCAATTTTCTATACAGGCGAGATAACAGCATCATACTGGTGGCAGTCGTGGGATGGATCTCAATTCGCTCTGATTGGAACTAGGGTGAGCTACAGACAACTTAATTTTATGCCAGATAATTAATTTTACCAGAGGTCAAATTTAAAGATTAAAAAACATTTATGCATTAATGTCGCTTCTTTTTTAGCTTGGTTTTGTCGTAGTCATCAGTTTGAAAAAAGGAGATAGGGTCACTGAATTTGATGTACACGACGTTGTGTCCTCCATATCGGTGGTGCTTGATGACAACCAGACCGAAACTTATGCTCTGGTCAATATCAATGAATAATTTATTTATAGCAATTATACTACGGGTATCTTTTAGAATGAGTCCTCTATTTGTGTACTGTTTACTCAAGATGACCAACTTATGGTTATATTAAATAGATTACCACCAGGAATGCCTGCCAATGGAAACTCCTTTTAGAATTAAGAGGAGATCTATCAATCAGTGTGGATGAACAACGAGAGCTAGATGCTCAGGGATTTGAGACCATTTCATCGAATAGGAGCTCTGCGATTTACCAACATATTGGTAAGTGAATAACAACCTGTACAAGTTATTACAACGTTTATTGTATAAGTAATCTTAATCTCTTAATTAACCAGGGAAAAAGCACAATAATTGCGCACCGCTGTGTTTTATGTCATGTCGATTAATAACTTTCTGCTAGTCTATATGGTTTTAACTCATTAATTTATGCATACCATAGTCTTCTTTGATTGGTTAAGAGAATTGGCAATGTCAATTTTATCAATGAATCTCGTCACATGACATGTGACTATGACGTATAACGTTATATGACGTAATTACGTAACCGGGGCCCTGCAACTATTAGGTCGCTAACAACAACATGTTTTTGAACCCCATCAAACATCTCTTTTTATATTTTAAATCAACATCAAAGCTATTCAATCGCAAAGAGCAACTAATTATCTCTCAGATTGGTATATCTGTTATTACCCATAGTATCATGTAAAAATGTAATCTAAGGAAAAATAGTTCACCGAACTCGTTTTTTTCACGCAAGATGGGTCTCGGCTTAAATAGTCGTGAGGCCCCTATATTTTTATATCGATCGTAACTTTATCAATATTCATCCGGTCGATTCAGAATTAGGAATTTATGTTGCATAACTGCTCCTTTGCTTAAATTTGCGAAGCATAAGGCTTATTCTTGAATCGCTTGCAACTTGTGGCTATTTTTATAACCGTAGTCAAGAGGGGTGCCTGGAGGTAGCCCATAAAGCTGGAAAACCCAGCTAATTAAGTAGCTATTAGATGGTCAAAATGAAATTTGTACACTGACATGCTTGATTTCAGGAGAACTAGCTCAAATGTTTCGCCCGATAAAGTTCCACCAGTTTAATAGTTCTATAAATCTAACTGCCCAATATGCCAAAGGACGTCATCTAATCGCAGCCCACGATATGAAATCAAGCCTCTACCAGGTAGATATATATGCAATCAAGTCGCATGTGTCTATGATATGTTGATTTAACAAATAATGGGTCTTCAATAAATCCTACAACGTGTATAATTCGTAGGTCTATGATAGCAACGTTCAACGATCTCCTCTCTACGAGTACCGTGTTCTACCACAGACGAAACAAATCGTGTTTACAGATAAACTAATGTTTACTACTTATTATACTGAACCATCGTCACTCTCAGTGGCATCTAATCAGTTATCTGAGGTTGACGAGGAACAATCTGAGGTAAAACTTCACTTAAAGAAATAAGTTTATTAACTCTAATAGCTGAGTTTTAAAGTTTGGTCCCATTCTATATTTCTGTTACAAATTTGATTTTCGGTGTTGCAGGAGTTGAACAAGAATGCAGTCATTCAGCAATTTGAGTTTAAAACGGCTGAACGTATAATAACCATTTACAATAAATCATATCCCTTTTATTGGCACGAAAAACAATCGAATGCGCATGATGATATTCCTGAAGATGGCGAACAAATAGGGTGTATATCTCAGGAGCCCGTGCCTTCCCATACTGTTCTTGATGGTTGTGTTGTTCTTACAAACTGTGGAATTTATTTATGTAGACCTAGGTTCGGATAATTGCCATTTATATTCGATTTTCTATCATAGATACAAATGTCATACATATTTGATACAACAATTCTATGATTAATCCGGTTTATTTGGTTGTAAAAAACAATTTTTATGTAATTTGGTTTCTTTTGTAGAATTTCTCCCGAACGTTATTTCCTCGACATGGCTGTAAAACAGAATGAAAGTAGTATAACTGAGATGTTTGGAATTATACTTGGCCTTGATTTGAATTTACTTTACAAAATTCTGGCTGAGTTCTACGTCAAGCAAAACAATATTGCGAAATGTATGAAATATTTACAGTTAGGAAAGGTATGACACCAAAGCACTGATGTTGTCATTTGTTCCTCACATCGATCACACATTGGAAAATGCCTTATATGACCGGAATCTTTATTTTCATTCTAGTGCGGGCACACACAACGAGTAAAGTTATTTTTACAACATGGCTATCTGAAAGAGGCTATGTCCTTGCTCCTACAAACAGATCAAGCGACAGATCCTATAAATTACAGTGGAGAATTAGCAAATCTAACTCTACAATGTTATATTCAACAAATAGCGCAAAGTGATATGAACGTCGATACTGTAGACGATATCAAAACTCAGTTCAGGTGGCTAAACCTATTTTATGTATCATGATTCCTGTGACTTTCGTATGAGAATATTGAAGTTTATTCCATGACTATTTACAGGGAATTTCTTCTTGGGAATTACTCTTTTGATAAGGATGAGGCACTTGAAATGCTAGCCAAATATGGGATGTCAGACCTTCTATTAGAGTTTGCACTGGTAAGTTTTTAGAAATTGATTTTGATATATCGGTTTGCCTTATGAAGATTCCCTTCAAATACCATCATTTGACTCTTTTAGGAGAGAGGATTCTGTTCACAAGCTCTTAAAGTAATGCTAGAGATTGGAAACACAAATTTAAGTAGAGTTTATACCAAAGCTGTCGAAGCGCAAGGATTGGCACCATTACTGTCGAGGGATATGAATGAGGCTTTTCTAGGTAACCTTCGGAAACCACAATATGAAAACCATATTGAATACTAAAATACCCACAGAAAACATTGTCACGAATGTTCCATATTCATGCTTAGGCACGATACAGCAACTTTTGACTGAGGACACTCTTATTGAAGTTCTGTCACAGGATGCTAATCTTACAACTTATCTAGTCAACCAACTACAACCTCTGCTCAGCTCTTGTCAAGATGAGAGCCTGCTCATTTGGCTTGTTCGTATTTTTGATCCTTCCAAACCAACGATGCAAGATATTCTCACTACACTCCTCAGGAAACACAAAACAAACATAAAGTTAGTGAACGTATCTTTTAAACTAGATTACTCTACAATATGAGATTATCTGCACAACAACAACGTTTTCGGAAATATATTTATCTGCATTTCCTTTCCAGAACAGCAAGCACCAGCTCTCTGGAGAGCTTTAGCAGCATGGACAGCACCTTAACGTCTTCCTCTGATGTATTTCCGAACGACAATGTG
Organism: Armandia brevis; assembly: GCA_035585475.1. Classification (NCBI taxonomy): domain Eukaryota; kingdom Metazoa; phylum Annelida; class Polychaeta; family Opheliidae; genus Armandia; species Armandia brevis. Next base: position 10,831 of record JAXGGS010250736.1, on the reverse strand, counting down.
AAGATGATTCACAAGCTCATCAACTTCTTCCTTTACGCGGTTATTTTGCTAAACGACAGGAGACCTAGGAAGAAGAAAGGAGACCTGTTTAATTTTACTTGGACCGATTCATTCGGGGTAAGTAGGTCATGAGTAGATATAGTCTGGTGACTCCTGTCATCATCTTTGGTATCTTTTGTAACTGCGGCGAAAAGTGCATTTTGTAACTAAATCAAATATGATTCTATCAGATATTCAACAAGCCCCTTCCAGTGCAGAAGAAACTTGTGCATCACCACAGCCTGGTGTCATGTGGCTCTGCACACACAGCCGTCGTGTCTGATTCCAACTTGTATATCTGGGGTGCAAAATCTTATGCAAGGTATATGTCGTGTACATCGAAATTGTTGGATGATTCTCAATTTAATGGGAGATTTCTCTGAACGGTTCGGTTTTAATAGGCTTGGGATTGGTGAGACTGGTAAATACAATGAATATGAACATAGACCAAATCGTGTAGCTACATTTTCGCTGCTCAAATTGAAAGTTCTGGCTGTTGCTTGTGGAAGTCAACATAATTTAGCTTTAACAGACAGAGGGGTGAGTGATATTTATGATGTTCATGAGTTGTAATTTCATGGAATTGAGCCCAATTTATGCTGTTTTTAAACGTGTCTCTCCGTTTGGGTGTTCAGGTTTACAGCTGGGGCGGCAACCAATACGGACAGCTTGGGATCGGGAACAGAACGACACAGACTGTCCCTGTACATGTACCTAGTTTGAGAGATGCTATGGTTGTAAAACTATCATGTGGTCAATATCATAGTTTGGCTGTCACTGCTGATTGCAAGTAGGTGAAACGTAGGAGAGAAATGTTGTTGGTGATCTGTGGTTGTGTTGATTGCGTTGTCTTATCAAGCGTGCTCATTGTCTTACGCCCAGGGTGTATTCATGGGGTTGGGGTGTGCACGGACAGCTTGGACATGGAATGGTTGAAGATGAACTAGAACCTCGTAAAATATATGAGCTACGTGGGGTTTTAATCGTAACTGTAGCTGGTGGATATGGCCATAGCTTGGCTTGCTCTAAGCAGGTAATGTTCATTTGCATATCAATGATACCGATATTATTTTGGAAATACTTGAAACTCTTTATTTATTTCATTAAGTGAATAATTCCAACAACATCTAACGCCAACAGGGTGATGTGTACAGCTTTGGTAACAATACGTTTGGACAGCTAGGAACAGGCGACGAAGAAAAACAAACTATTCCAAGAAAAATACATCTGATGACAGATCAGATAAAAGTGGTTGCAACCCAGTTCTTCCATAATGTGAGTTTGGTCTGTAGTCGCTGCATTAGTTGATCGTAGGTATTAAAAATTTGCGCTGGCTTTTTACAGTAAGTCACTATATTATCATATGTAGGTGGCAGTGTCTTCGGGTGGACGAGTGATAAGTTGGGGAAGCAGCCCAGCAGTGTATAAACAAAAAGTCGCCCTGATCAGACAGAATCGAATGCTAGGAAAACCGCGCCCAAGTTCTCCTCTAGAATCGTGCAGAAGACCCATGGTGGTCGATACCAATATGGTCCAAGGCAGGACAGTTAAGGTATCTGATCAAAGACTACCGACGTATTCCTAGATTTTTCTTTATGAGATTAGTTGTATATACAAATTGTATGCATCTGTCCATGCAGGTTGCCTGTGGATTGAATTTTTCTGTGCTGCTGACGCATGATGGTGAAGTCTACACGTGGGGCTCTAACGCTGAAGGACAACTTGGTGTGCCAGCTCAGCATGATATGGTAAAATCTCCCACTCTTAGCGGCAAATATTTTAACTTTAATATCATATATCCAAAGTCTCCACACATACGGTACAGTTGCCCGTTATTTACAGAAATACCCGACGCAGGTGTCCAAACTTACGGATGTAAAGATCACTCACATATCGGCCGGGCCGGATTTTCTCGTGAACATGGACACTGAGGCAGGTCTCTGGGTGTGGGGAAGGAATGATTCTGGACAGGTACCTATGCTACATCGCTACAGATTCACAAACAATACATGACTGTCTTCGTTAACGTAGACTTCCACGAGTATTTCCACAGTGCATGGTTTTTATTTGAAATCTAGCTTGCTCTGAAGCCCACCAAGCCACAGCGTCGGCCTGGCCCAGAACGTGTCGCAAACCGCGCCAGCAAACGAGCTGCCCAGGAAGCGTCCTGTTGCGTTATGATTCCTACACACATAGAATCCGTCAGATTAACTCTACAGGATTCCTTCGACTTATCCGGTTCTTTGTCGTCTTACAAGGGAAAGTTGTTCAAGAAATACATCCAATTGGTGCCAATCGAATGGGTTAGTTATATTCAATATTTTGTTATGAAATATTGCATAGCCAGTTTTTTATACTGTTCATTTCCACTATGATCCATCCAAAACCTGTTGTTGTTTTTTACATTGATAGTGGTTTGACACACCGCAATCAAAAAGCTCCAGATCAGAATTTGCCATCTCATGTCTTGAGGCAGGAGGGAGTGACGCGCCTTATCCTGTGGAAGTTATACTTAAAGTGCTTAAAGTAAACGATTATTACCGCCACCGTCATTATCTTTTTGTACATGCATATATAAATCATCGACAACACAGCCTACACACATAGTGCTCATGCATATGAATTATGTTTATAGGAGTTGCCGCAGTACTGTGATGTACAGGCTTTACACCACTGGTGCATCGATTATAAATACTGGGACATGGCTGCTCATCTCTGTCAACATCTTAACAGCTTTCCACAAGTAGGCAATTATGGTTATACATTCCTTTTGATGTTGATTAAGCAACAATTAATCATTTTGTTATTATTTGATTTGACTCATTTCAGGCATTTCATTATCATATCCTGTATGTACAGCAAAATAGAGTCCTGTGTGAATTGGATGACTTTGCCAAAACAGTTATCATGCTGCTAGAGTTTTATATCAAGTAAGTGGCATTTTGTTGTGTGACGTAATTTTATATTCTTATGAATACATGATTGTGATACATAAAGTTCAATACTTGGACCAGGGGCGCGCATGAAGTTGGCCAACGGTCAAATCCGACGAATAGAAAACAGAAGATAACCAATTTAATATCCATGTTACAAGAGGTAAAGATGTGCAAATGTAAATCATATGAAAACGAATGTTAAATACTTTACTCTCACGGTGCCTTGTGTCCCGTTATAATTCTAGCTAATTTTCGTGCTCCGGTTGGCTGGTTAATTTTAACGCTGACGATTAATTGAATGTCTAACTGGCAATTCTTCATATTATTTTATATATATATAAATAAAACAGGTGACCGAGATGTGGCTCAATGAGGATATGCCATTGGAGGAATTTGAGAGATACATTTTAGAAAATTACGAATTATTGGCTTGTCCACAGTTCATTATCATGTCAAGGTAAACTTAATTTTACGAATTGAGTCCTCTACAATTTATCGAATTTTCTAGCTTATATGTCTATCTTTGCATGTGTATGGTTTGTCAAATTTAAATTAAATAAAGAGTTTTTCTATTGCTTGGCAGATTGGACAATTCTCCACATAGTAAACAACTGGAGATGTTTTCAACTTCATTTTTCTTAAGTTTGACGGAGCACGTTTTCACGATAACTGGCACAGACCCATTCTATGAATCAATTATAGTCGAGCATGGTGCTTTGCCCGTGGCAACTCTAGAAACTTCCTCCCTCGGAATCAAACAAGAAGAAAAACTACTTCCAAAGGACAAGCTCTGGGAAGACATCTTCCAAAATATAAACAAGGGTATAGAGACCCGCTCGTGCATAACACTTAACAAACAGGACATGGCATCATTGGTCTCATCGCAGAGAAATATCAATTCCACGGAGGAACGACGCGCAGATTCGAGTCAGTTTGAGTCTCACGTGCGTCTCTTTACTTGTGGCCACAACTACCCAGAAAACTACTTCATCGATAAGATACTACCGGAGATCGATGTATCGCTGAAACATAACGGAATACCTCTTCAGCTTAGCGCCTCTCTTTTAAGCGGTTATTATAAAAGTGATGACGTCCAGGCGATGGCCTGTCCTAGGTGTGTAGTTGCGGCCTTAAGGACATCTCAGGATTAGCTATAACTCTCATTGTGATCGTCATTGTGATTCATCAAATCTATTGATGCGTTAACTTTATATCTATACATTCACGCCGTTATCTGCATCTTCGTGAATATATGGTGTGGAGTGTAAATTGTTAAGTATTTTTTTAACACGGATCAAGCTAAATTAATTGAGCGTATAAAGTGGTACATATATATGTGGCTACAGAGTCGGTATGCACCGTTAGATGGTATGGCCCTGACATTTTGTACAGTGTGATATACACACGTATTCCATTTGCCAAGGGTTTGTATTGCGGATATCATGTTATATCGTATTTTTATATGCCGGTATGTATATTTTGATTTCATGTATAAATAATTCAAAGTGAACAATTTCGACATTGCCTCTCTTACATTGATACCACTTTTATCGCAATGTCAAGTGTATCTATATATTATACAATGTGGCATGTCTTTAAGAGAGTGCAATATTTACCATCATTCTGTTGTCATTATCCTTCATCTGCCTTCACCAGTGTCTTTGTGTTGGTGCTTTATGCAACATGCATTCATAAATACGAAGCTCATACGAAGTGATTCATCTACTGGGACTATTTTACTCCATGCAGCGTTAAACTTTGTGCTATTGTACTCGCGTATGTGTTTTATTTGTATTGGTGCCGATTCAAAATGTTCTGCAAAGTTACCAAAACACAGAACTATACAAAATTTATATATTTACTCGTCTATTTTTGTACATGTAATTATTTTAAGCTTTCATTGACAATCCAGCTCTAAACTGCTAAAGTGCGTTGAAACGTGTAGTTGGGCTGTTACATGGATTATTAAAATGTACCCGCAAGCTATGGTTGTAATAAAACTGCTATGAAATGTTACGTTTTTGTGCTTTAGATTATTTGAATTTGTTTTCAATATGCCTATGATTTATGATTTCACCGTTAATGAATAAAGTATATTATAGCTGTACAAATGATTTGCTTATTGACCGCTCTAATTCTTCACTTGTCCTATTTATGAAGACTAGTGGTTGTCGTATGTTTTCTCTACAGTAGCTTTGATTATTGTTAAGAGGTGGTTTATCGAGAGATGACAAGATCTGAATTCACCGGTTCAATCTTTCATTCAGGTTAAATAATTGTTTTATGGTGATGAAATCGGTGCACAACAGACATAGGAAATTATGATGTACATTCGATGACCGGTTATTTTGGTCGATGCGAAGGTTACAGCATAATATATACATCTAGAAAGGTCCTCGTCATATCACCTTCAATTGATTCCTATTACTTACACACAGTTATTAATGAGGAGCGCGTTTTGCTGTATACATCAATTCTAGTTCATCATTTCACCTCCCGCAGTATGATTAGATGCTAATGACATTGTACAAGTGACCCCGTGTTACTTCTCCTTGGGCCCTTTCTTGTCGGGCTGTCGGCCTCTTTAACTCTTTAGAGTCAAGTGACGTGTTCCGTAGCAAACACTGTCAGTCAAGTTAAAATGTACACACATCAAGCCAAATATTGCCACTGTTTAGTTGCATTACTGCTACAATTCAATTTATATGTTTACCTTTAGCACAACAATTTGTTTGCTGCTGCATTTGAATTTGCGTAACATTACAAAAACTTATTTGATTACTTAGCCCCCTCGTGTCACACTCTCTTTAAGAAAAACTCCATGCCGCGTCCTCGTGAATTGAATGTGTTTATAAAAGTCTTCTCCATATGTGATCACCGATAACGCGATGGAATAGCCGACGTTTTACTCTATTTTAACCCCCACAATTGCATGTTTTCACCGTGAATTCACAAAATAAACAGCGATCAGATGTTTGATAAGCTGTTGTATACCCAGATTAACAAAAATCCCTAGAACGTGCTCATAGGGCCAACTATCTTATTTGATGAATCCTGTTTAGTTTGTATAGGAAATAAAGGAACACCTGATTCACGGAGCTCACATCTTCACCATCTCATCGACTTATAGAAATACATAACCCAAGTTGGGATTTACGCAATGTCGTTGCTTTGACCATCTACGTGTCAGGGAACTGTCGGTCACAGATGTAGACAATTATGATAAATACATATACAAGAGTAACTCCTAGATTCTATCGTCCAATCCAGTAAAGCGGTGATTTTGAAAAGAGAATGGGATGACAAAAAACGCATTGAATCAGCATACGCTTGAATCCCATTTATAATCGATGCAATGTCAGTGACCTGTAACTAATCCGCAATGGCCAAATCGCATGGTGAGTGGCGCTTCTTAACATGTATTTGTTTGGAGTTATATCAAGTCTTATGTAAATAAATTGCGTCAATCAACTGATTGAAATGCTCAGAATTCAAATAAGTTTGACATAAGTGTACTTGATTGGGCTGAGTTTAAGTTATTTACTGTCCTCTAAGCTGTGGTTTTACTACCGGGCACTCTCATACATGTTTCCTAACATATGTGTCCGTGCGTCCAAGCGCCAACATATATTAAAGGAGCACGCGGGCCTCGACAATACCTCACTCGTTAGCAGGATGACTTTTTAATTGCCTCGTTTTTTAACTGTGGGTCAGGTATATTTGCGCTGGCACTTACCTTGGCTCGTGGGATGTCTCGAGCGATTAACCTACTTGGTCGCACCCGACGTGATTTTAAAGGGCAAATTTAGCAAGACACTCCAAGTCATTCTCGATGAGCTGGTTGCTACTAAACATCGCAGCTGTGGTGAAAAGATTTATATACTGGTGAGTGCGGCTGTATTGAACTTTGCCCATATATCTATGTAAATCCAGTATTGGTTATTCGACACGCGCATCCTCCTCCACTCTTGTGTTGTATTCTAGGATGAGGCTAATACATATATTAAAGTATATATGTATTGATAAACTATCGGAATATCGGAATGTGCGTTTATGAAAAGCTGAATTGGGCAGGTGTTGCAGGCGTTTTGCATATGCATTGAAATCTTTGACGGTGAGGATCTTGTGATGTAAAATAATTCATTCATGTAGGCGGCCGGAGATAGTGATGGCTTCACTATATTGTGACCTCTACGTGGATATTTACTATCATGGCGCACTTGTGAAAACTAGCGTGCTTCTTCGCTATGTTTCGCAGGAGCTGAAAACAAATGGAAATCAAAAGTCTGGTCATGGTCGAGGTAAAGAAGTTATGTGATTTTAACATCTCCGTCAATGGTAAAAAAGGCATACTGTGAAGGAATACTAATGGATGCAAGCAGTGAAGCAGACGGAACGATCGTTGGCCCAACCGTCTTTGTGCAGTCACATTCACAACAGATTAAATATGGTGATTCAAGTGTTGTTTATAATCGTTAAGGATAGCTGCTTATGTTGATTTGTTCTCAATTATTCAGAGGGATTGTAAGTAACAGAGGAGGATGACGGATAAGGACATGAAACAAGTCACCAACTTTTACGGGGAAATCAGGGACATACTCGTGGGTGGGTATCAAGTTTTCCGCAACTGTTGATGTTAATATGATCATGGTGCTGAACAGGTCTTGTCATAGAGAAGTTTCATTAACCAATTTATATATGGACTTTATATACATGTAATTGATTATGTATTATAAGGTGGACACGTCCAAGCCCGTGTTCAACGCGAATGTTTTTGGCTATCCAATTTTGAAATAATATTAACTAGATTTTACTAAAGTCTCATGGACCACATAGACAAGCAGACTCGGCACATTATACGTCAATACAAATTGATTTCTCTCCATATTGGTAGATTATCAGCGACAAATTCAAGTTGGATGTGATTTCGGAACGATGAGTATAGAGATCCATGATGCAGTGGACTGGATGGAGGAGAAGCTTCGGGCGGCTGAAAAACTCATTAGTCTCACGGAATGCTGTATAAGAGCTGGTGACCGAGAGTTCATTCTAACATGCAAAGTAAGAGGGATTTATTTATCTGGTAATAAACTCGACAATGATTGTCTTGTTTGGTTGGTATTGAAACATTTTAAACTCAGTTTGCGGCAGTGCGTAAATTGTAGCGTAGTAGTACTGAAAATGGCTGCGAGGTTAACGTATACTTCTTCAACAATTTACCGTATCCTTCAGTGTTACCCTTCCTCACATACTGCATTAAGTTAAACCTCAAGCCCGGTTTATTTTTTTAGTCGCAGAAAATTTGTCAGGTATACAAACTGTTCTCTTTTTATCTGTCCGAACTGACGGATTGCTATAGATTGAACCAGAAAAGCTCAGAAAGATAGAATGATTACTAGTAACATAATTATCCCGGATAATTATATAATCATCCAAGCTTGGATTATTTGTCTGATGAAGTCCCAGACCATTTAAACATGTTGCGATGCAGCGTGTTCAAATATTTTGCGATAGGAAGATAGATGTAGATCAAATTTTTTAAATAGCCCACTGTCCCATGCCGCAATACCGACTCAGTAACTGACTGCACGACCAGTACTCCAACTTGGAATAGTTTTACATGTCCGTAAGATTAATTTCATAGTTATCTGACCGTACCCGATCTTTGTATGCATTCGTTGTGCCAAAGCTAAAATTATATTCCCTAAAACATTATCAGTTCATTTTACGGGCGTCTTGTGTTTCCAGGTCCAATATTTTATGGATCAATATTTGCTTGGGTTGATTATTGGATTAGTATTTTGCAATCAATGAAAGTGATACTGATGCCATGATGTAAAATCTTGATATTATGCAGATAAGCATGTCGCAAGTACTCGGCAAATTACCCTGATATATGGATTATTATGAAATGTTGAACACAACATTATGCACACATCAAATAATTGAAACGATTAAAAATAAGTTTCCAATGCACTCTCGTGTTTGACCCCTGTCCATTAAATTATGAACCTACTCAGCAAATTTCTTCATTTCAACGCCCACACTTCATTAATGTTTGTCCACTTTCATCGACTTCTTTTACCGCAAGGACTGATTTAAAACATTATATGGCCACATTATACCCATCCAATGCTTGCGGTGGCGCAACTGCCGAAAATTTACGAGATTGCTGGCGTGAGATAATTGATGAGTATTGAAGCTTAAGCCAGCCTGAGGTTGGAGAAAACGATGGTCATTAAATCTATTATATTGAATTTTAAGGTGCCCTGTGATTAATTTGTCCTGTTTTGGGGTTTTAAATGACTGATTAAACGCACAGAGTTGGAAATTGATATTGATTCTCAGTGTCCAGGGGCAAATGTTGTCCAGACGTTAATTAGTAGAATCATCTGGGAGTCGATTTGTTCAGGAGCTCGGAGAATGTTGTGATCAAATCCGATAAGGTCGATGGTCTTAATGGCATTAAATATTCCATTCCTCCACACGCATCCCCATGTTTTCATGTGTGTCTCCACCACAAAATCACTCCACACTTTTCAATTCAATGCCGCCGCATCGATTGCAGGGTCGCAGTTGCCAGCGTCGACTTCCCAACCTTGAGTCCAAGGACATAGCCTCCCCACAGTTCAATATTTTATGCATAATTATTTAAACCTCTGTTACATTAGATCCGCTTTTTATGGAGCAATTGTTTCTTGACATGCACATCTCTCGTATATCATTAGCCTGGCACGTTTCCACATGTTGTCACTTTGCTCACGTGAAAAACGAAGAGTTGCGGCTGAAAGTAGACAGTTCTGCTTGACTAACATTTCATGCACTCTGATTCAATCCCCTCTTAATTTATGATTTCTACAGCAAAATAGGTTATATTTCTCGTTATGAAATCTTGAATAATTTGCGAGTCCCAATCGGATTTTTATGCGACTAGCTAATTATTTGTACATGTTTTGAATGGTGTTCAGGGTGTGTTGGATTAGACAAATAATACAGTTCTGTCGGCTACCAGTATATGAAAGTCGCCGAACGGATGCATGTATGAGATGAATATCCGATTCGGTGGATGTTCTTGGATTACGGCCGGCAAATTCGCTCTTTTATCAAGCGCTTTGTTATTTTCGTCTCATGGTTCTCCTTGGTACCAAATCGGCAAATTTCAAAGGCTGATAGGCACCTGCAATTTTACGGTAAAGTCACGACTCTTCATTGATCATCGATTATAAAAACAATAACAAGCAAAAGCATTTACCGGCCATGAATTAGAATTCGGAACCAATACCATCAGCTCACAATTTTCAAAAGGAAGAGCCTGTTTTTGATGGCCCCATCTATTGAGAAAGGAGCCCCAATCATGGCCCCATTGTCATCAACCGATCATCGGTCTTTCTCTGCTGGATATGATCTTTATAAAAATGTATAAAAACGCAGCGTTTGATGTTCTGCTGTACTGATTCAACATTCCTTTTGGGATAATGATCAATAGCTACGGTAAGGGTATAACTACAAAAATCAGCCGACTTTTCAATTATTTTCCAGGTTTAGGAATTCTTGAAGTTTTTTATAAAATGAATTATTTAAAATGAATGAAATGAGAAACCACGGTCCCAATACATCTGATGAAATGTTATCACTATTATACTTCATTAAACTTTTAACCCACGTGATGAAGGAATGATTTCTATTTGTCTTTCTCGGCCTATATTAATCTATGATAGCGCCCTTCGAGGTGCCCTTTCCTTTATTTGAAATTACCCCAAGGCCCCATAAAGTTAATAAAATGTTTCTCAGGTTTTTTGGACCTTGAGAAACGGCGATGCGGCCGGCGTTTTTTTTTTTTTTTTTTTTTTTTGGGG
>JAXGGS010250514.1:2666-15092 GCA_035585475.1 Armandia brevis | reverse complement strand
GAGGGAGAATTCTTTCGCTCATTTCTAGAGATCTCGTCTCGTTTCCTTATCCTTTATAAACCAACACGTCATCTTATACTGAAGGAAGAACGTTTATTGTTCAGCAATGCGCCTGCCCAGTTTCCAAAGATGGTATTTACAGCAATACAGCACATCTAGGCTACTAAAACTTGTTATTTTATGCTTGATATTTGACCATCAAAGGATTAAACATCTGATTCAGTATATAACTGTCATTATTACAATATATTTGAAATTAATCGATGAAAATATGTACATTAAAAATATCGTTGCAACCCGAGATCATCAGTATCTGTTTGGTATGCGAACCAAATACCGTGTGCATGTACTTTGACCGTTATAAATTCCAGTTGATTTGCTGTTTTAAATTAATTTGTTTGGCTGCCTAAGGTCGCATGAGTGAACTCGTTAAGGAATCTGGCTGCACATTGCTGGCAGGTCGGTGAAGTTTCTGCCAAACCGCCGACAGGAGAAATATAAGCAGAGAGTCGAACCCGAGACAAACTGATTTCAGTTGTCAGTGCTCCGCTCATCGCCCTGTCCATGCACGACAGGAAAGCTTCGTATTGCCAGACGCAGGCTGACAAGAGGATGCATTTCTCACAGACAACCGGGTCTAGTATGACTTTAAGATTTTAAGACTGGGATTAGCTTGCCAGCTGAAAGGGTTTTCTTTCTTTTGCTGAAGGAAGTCCTAAACAATAACCATGTCTGGCCGCCTGACCTGCAGTTTCCGCAGCCGAATATATGTCTGGCCAGGTATTTTAAGTGTTTCATATCGTAAGCGCGCAGGTTTAATAAAACATGCTTTAATACATGTATGAATCAACGTACATCCTTGATATCTGGAATCCATCTGCTTCCTGACTGCGACTTGGTGATATTGAGCTCATGTATGGGACATCTAACCTAGGATCATACCGACGGCTGTACCGAGCATCATCCTGATGTCATGGTCTTATAGCTATGGTACACATGCAGGACTGACGCATTTTCCCAGTGGTGACAAGACCCCCTGATACCCACACTGCAACTCTTGCCTTACCCACATACCTGCACACCGACCCCGGCCTTTCCCCCGTCGTGCTTTACCCCCTAACCTTAACCCTAACTCCCATGCGGGATCTCTATACCCCGCCTATAAAACGTACAGGGGATTAACAAGTGTCATGTGATTAACACGTGCCATGTAAGAAGATCGACGAAACCACAGCAATAAACCAAAGCAATCAGAAGCTTAGTTTGATTCACCCAAATGTTGCGATACAAATACCGAGATCGTCGGTATGACGCTTTTGGAAACACACAGACCATGATTTTCGAGTAATATTGGAACATAACTCGAGATATACTTCATTTCTGAGTTTTGTTTTTAACGTGCATTGAGAGTTGATGTGAATCTACGAAGGCAACCGGCGATTTTATCTCTTTCCAGTGTTTTCTTATGTCGATATAATGTGATACAGCAATTGGAGAACTTGCTCCTGTATTATCGTGCCTCATGCTCATGATTTATTAGCAATAAATAATATTTGCATCTCTGAGATTAATTTCGAACCTTAACCCAGATATGATTGTGATAAAAGTATTGGAGTAATCCTAGGATTAATATCGGTTTGATAAATTACTTTCCACCATGAATCACCGAGGCGCACGGTAAATCAACCAAAAAACAACCAACAAAAACTGCCGAGATTTAATCATAATTTCACATCTCCGGCCTCATGCATAGATACAATTATCTGCTGCAGATTTACCAGATCAGATCTAAATTATGCTACATTATCGCCCTGCAGACTTGATCTTATATTATCGCCTTGCAGACTTGATCTTATATTATCGCCTTGCAGACTTGATCTTATATTATCGCCCTACATACATGTTATTATATTATCGCTCAACATGCAGGTTCTTATATTATCGCCCTATATGCATGTTATTATATTATCGCCCTGTATATAATATTTCATATTATCGCTCGCCCAGCGGCTGAGCAGACGACAGTACCACGCTGATGTAACGCGCGCTTTTTAATTACATGTTTCACATGGCTGCGCTGTGGCCCCGGGGCTCGGCTTATCCTCGTCTTATCTCGAGGATTATCTCATCCCGCGGGCGATATCACTGTGATCCCGGCGCTCCCGGCCCGCAGCATCCCCGATTATCGTCCCCGCGCTCTCAGATGTTTGAATACGCGAGGCATGCATGCGTGTAGCGATAAAACGCGATAACACGCCGGCGTGCGCACGTAACCGCGTTAACAATAACGTAATAACGCGCGGATATAAATACGGGCGCACCGGGTTACGTGCGTGTTAGTGCGGGTCGTATCCACCAGGGAAATAATGCACGCGCGCGTTAACGCCCGGATGATGAACGCACGTGCACGTGACATGAGAGTATGAATGTCGGCGCGTGCCACCTTTTACACATTTATAACGGCGCGGGTTTAATAAACAGGTGTAATATATTTAGTATTAACCCGGTGGTATTGTGTAGGGAGGGAGCGGGGGTGACATTAACCGGGCGTCTGCCGGTTGATCTCTTACAGCTTTGTGGTGGCGACGTCTCGTGGTTATAATAAATGCCGGGTGCTTTCTCCTGCGGGGACAAAGCCGACTCATCTCTCATACAGAGAATCTGTGGTTATGCGGCACGACTCCCAGCCTCTCACATGGGGTCATGCTGCATGATGCCCGTCTCCCACACTGGCCCTGGACACAGAGAACCCGGGGTGATGCGGCGTGCCCCCACAGACTCTCACCCAGGGTACTGTTGCATCTCTGCGGTCTTTCATACTGGCCCTGTATGTGACAGAGGTCCCGCTAGTCCGGAACTAGCAGGAGACTGGGGTAGACTGATGTAGGCAGGCGGGGTTGACCCGTGCATGGCGGCTTCCTGTTGGCCCGTCTCTTACTGACTCTCACACCACCCCTGGACACAGAGGACCCGTTGCCCCGGGACTAACAGGGGTCGGACATGAAATCAGCATGAGACTGAAGGAGGCTGGCGGGGTTAACCCAGGGATGTCTGCTGCCTGTTGCCCTGTACTTTCTGACTCAGCGTTCCCGTGAACTCGGGTTCACAATCATCTGCCAGAGACCTTATTTCCCTGTTACAATACCTCATCCTGTCTGACTGCGATCTCTCGGTGGAGACTCCTCCTCAGTTAGCGAGGGTGTTTTAGATAAATGATTTAATCCGCTCGAAACGGTGCCAAAACGATACTATCTACATGCAGATTCAGTATTGGTTTTATTGTTAAAAACGTTCCCTCGTCCACTCCAATTGCAGTTACTGAGATGGGATGATTTCGGCTTTCCTCAGCAGCTATACTGCCTCCCAGGATCTTACCCTTCTTATGCTGGCCGCCACACCCTCACCTCCTCCTCACCTTCTCCTTAGATCGCACTTACCGGCCCCCAGTTCCGTGACCGCTGCACCCCCAGGGCCACCACCTGCTCCCCTCCCCAGCTCCCATCCCATGGTCCCCTCCCCAGCCTCTGTTTTCCCCTCCCCAGTCTTTGTACCCGGCTGCCCGTATCTACGATCCCGGATCTATCAGTGCGCCCAGGTACACAAACCCCACGTCTGCTCTGCGGTTCTGGGTGTCAGTGTCACCTGGTCCAGCCCGTGTCCCCCTTCTCTCCCTCTCCACAGGTAGTAACCACTCTCCTGCCGCAGGTAACACAGGTAATACAGGTAACACAGATCACCTGGTCCAGGCCGTGTCCCTCTTCTCCCTCTCCACCGGTATTAACCACCCTCCTGCCGCAGGTAACACAGGTAACACAGGTAATCAGAGCTAAATACAGGTAAATATCACACCTGCACTAATTAGAAAGGTGCCAGGTAAGAAGTATAGGAACTGCCCGCTGTTTTCTAATACCCGGACACGGTAGAATTATAATTTACTATCTAAACGTTATAATTTAGTGGCTGAATGGGACGGGAAATCTGAACAGTTCATCACCGAAGACCGGTATTTATTTATATAAGAGGTGTTAAGACGGCGTGGTTGTGGTCATGTCCAGATGACAGTTAGATATGTATGATGTAACGTGTGTTTTGTGTCACTTAGGGATGACACTTAATGTTGTCCTGCGCGACAGAAAAGGTGACAGGCGTCGTTAATTTAGTGTTTTAAGTAGGCCACCGCATCTTCTCGGTCGACAAAAATACGAAACTAAAAATGCGCTACGAAACTAAAAAAGCGCAGTCTGACAACTTGGATTGAATATTTGTTTTATTCATAAAAATGCGTGAATGTACAACTGTGAATGTATGCAATTAAAAAACAGCGCAAACACAAACAACATTAATGAATTGAAAGTTTTACACGCGCAATGAATAGTTAAATGGTTGTATGTTTTTATGGGTAAACACCTTTGATAACATCAGAGATGTGTATTATCATATACAGGTGAGAAGAAAGACAATTAATGAGTTGTCTCTGAATATTTATAATTATAAAGTGGCAGAACTTGTTTGTTTACGTCTGGTGCAGAGTTTCATACCGCCGGTAATTAACGCCGTTTATTACTTCTCTTACAAAGGTAAATTATAGGTTTGCGGCGTAATTAACGCATTATTTACGTGTTGATGGAGCGGCCCGTGGAAAAACCACCCGTCCCCCGTGGGCAGAAAGCATTTACCGGCGTAAAACATATTCTCCGCAAACCGTTTGATGTGTAGGGTTACAATCGAGTGTATCATAAATACGTCGCCGCGTGTGACGTGCGTGACGTATGTGACGTAGACGTCCCGGTGGGGTTTCATTAGCTCCGCGCACACCACAGACGTGAATATCATTCCTGCCGGGACGCGTTTTGTTTTAATCACTTCTTAACCGCGCGCGCTTTGGGTTTTTTGTCCCCGTCAGACAGTGAGTGATCGCTAGAAATGTGGCTCCTCGGTGAGAATAGTTTCTTACATTCCCCTGCGCGTGTTTGGCGGAACTTCGCGATGATTCGTCCCCGACGTCGGCGGTTTAAATTTCGACTATTCCGCCCGGGGTTAATTGGTGACTGGGATGAGAGTGAAGATGGCGCTGGCTGTGCTCATCGTCTAACCGCGTCTTCCCCGGCCGGGCCTGGTCCGACTGGGGAAAATGAGAAACATTCGCGGCGTGAGTAGCCTCACCTGGGGCGGGCAACAGGCGAGGAGGGTGAGGGGCTCAAAGGCGAGCACACATCCCAGAAATGTGAACGCTTAAATCCGCAGTGAACACCCTGCCTGTCATGTCAGCCTAATTTACCAATTACCATAGCAACTCTGCTTCCATCAGATAACCGCTTAAAACAAAACATCTGTCCGCCTGGATACATCGTCAATCTCCGTAGCCTCATTTATCGCCCAAGTGTCCGTTTACATCTAATATCGCTCAAGTTTTACCCCATTCTAATATCGCCCAAGTTTTACTCTCCTTCTAATATCGCCCACGGTTTACTCTCCTTCTATTATCGCCCAAGTTTTACTTTCCTTCTAATATCGCCCAAGTTTTACAGTTGGTTCTGATACGGTTAAGTTTTTTACAACCTAAGGAATGATTTAGCCCGTGAAGATATAATGAGGTAAAACTGTGCGGTTCAGACGTGTGATGGATGCAGCATCAGTGCTGATAATTTCTCCTCCGAACTGAGGAAGAGGAGAGTTCATCTTTGATGACAGAATAAATCTTCATTATACAAACTCAGTCTGTGTTTCTCTTCGCCGTCTTCCATCCAAGTCAGCCTAAGTAAAGTTACATATTAGCTACGTGTGTGATGTAAATTCCGCTGTGGATGAGGTAGACTTTCCGATTCACTTAAACATCATACAGAATTACAACCATGTTGGAAAATAAATTTACTAGATCGACACAAACCGATGACTGATGTCGACAAGCTACCAGTTGATATATCTGCTTCAAATACAGCTCTGACCAATGTCTGCGCTCATAGTTATGCATTAAAAAACAAATATATGCATATAACTTTAAACCTATACACTTTTACAGAAGCAGCGAAATGACCCCGCCTGTGTAAAATATTTCAGTGATACGGTTTACCTTGAATATATACTATGTATGTCTGATTGAGTTTAATTACAAACAGTTTGATGTACAAACTGCGCAAACTAGAATTGTGTAACATCACACCTTTTAAGCAACTTTTTATATATCAAGACAAGAACAGGGACACACTAAAAAAACTGAGCTCCACTTGACGAGTCCAACCGGGGATGACTTGAGCTTGGATTATTATTTTCTGCCCCTCGGGCTGACCATCGAACAGACTTCACGACAGATTGACAACAACTGATCTAATCACCAAATACACGCCACAAAGTGTCTACATAATTCACTATTATCACTTTAATTCCTTTCAAATGAAAGCACGGAGGGGGTGAAATAAAAGCCGGTTTGTTAATAAATAATGAGTTTGGGATGAATGGGTGATTGGGATAATTTGATACGGTTTTATATTAATTTGATATGGTTTTGATGGACTGAGATGACACAAAGATGTGGTCAGACCGGAGTTAATCAAGCGTCGCCGGGTGACAGAGTCGATTTAATCATCAGAATTCACCGCTAATTAATAATTAATACACTGATATAATGGGCGGCCTTTGTTTATCTCAGAGCACCGGTCAGTGGAAGAGATACACGTGCGATAGGTGTGAGTCACATTACCGAGCGATGAATTAAACATACGTCACAGTTGGACACGTGTAAGGGATACGGGATTAATGATTGACAGTCGCCGGTAATATACAGTGTATGTTCGATATAAATCGATGTTTGTGCTCCGTTACCATGGTGACGCTGCTCGTGCCGAATCGAGGCACACCCAGTCTCCAACACCGCAACACCTTGGCTTTAATTTGACCTATAGAATGCACCTTTCTAAGGACTTGCGAGCTGTACTAATGTGGCATAACGACGGTCTGTACTTACTTCTGATTGGGATTTTATATTGTTCTTTATAGCTGGGGTCAAATGTCGGTGATAAAGATATAAGTCAGTGAGAGCTGAATGAAACGCTAACTAAGGTTTACGCCGCTCCTACGCTACCTGACTTTTATCATCAACATTGATATTTAGTGTATGGGATTTAGGTTTGAACTGTGCAGGTAATTCAGGATGCTGGCACCCCAGAGTTGACCCATTCCGGTTACGCTGTCCGATACAGAGCCCAGGCAGACATACTGTTGTTCAACTCATAAACTGATCCTCTAAATACACTCGGGTCAAAGCAGTATCGTTACCGATGAGTTCCAATATCAAAGATGGGACCCATATATAGGGGGCGCATTGTTTCAGGGTTCACATGAATGATGATTGTTATTGTCAGTTTTGACCCGTTTTAACGTGATTGGTTTCCATGGTGATGTACTATACGTGAGTGAGACAGCTGTGCCGCGTCACTATTTGTTTCTATCTGTGAGCGGTGAGGTGTGTAATGATATTTCCTGTTACAGTTTGACCAGCACTGCCCCGCGCTCCCATCAAAGCACATCAATCCTGAGCTTCCACCCCTCATCAATCCTCCTCCTCCTCCCCTCACAGTCAGGTCACTGATGAGCAGTCCACGCTCCGTCAGCTCCCCTGATATCGCTCAGCCCCGCCGCTAGCCCCGGTATCTGAGGCTCCCTCGCCCCGGAATCTCGGGCCCCTCGGCCAGAACCGGCGGCGCGGCACCGACATTCCCCCCCGCGGAAAATTCAATTTCTCACATCATTTCTTTCCGCCATTTTCCACCTTGGTGAAGCGGAACTGATGAATCATTAAGGAGGGTGTCGCTTCCCCCGCGGTAAAATCTCTCCCTGTCATCTCTGTATCCAGCCCCAGAACTCTGGGCGCCGTGCCGCATACTCTCAGCTTACCCCGGGCGAGCTGCGTCCAGGAGGTGAGGGTTCCGGGGCCAGCGGCGCCGGGATCAGCGCGATTCAGGAATCAATAAGAAGGAGATCAGCTTATCCGGGGATTATCCCGGGGATTATGGATTATCGCGGGGATGGTTAGCACATTGCGCTCATCAGTCGCGGGCTGATATGATGGACAGCGGGAAATCTGGAGGAAAGACGGGGAATTTTCACCGGGAATTCTTGTCGCTGGATACGGAGCATTAACACAAACATCAGAGACTTCTCAATAGACATGTGATTGTAAAATTGTATAACTAACGTCGGGCGGAAACAGGGACGTGTGGTAAAATAACTGCTAGGTTGACTCTGAGGTTTGCGGGTCGCTGCTGCTAAGCGTCGGCAAACAGTTCCTTTATACATGCAACGTTAACAGTACATATAGTATACAGGCATCATATGTATATGTGTCGTCTTCCCAATTGTGTAAAAGATAGTTGTCTTTAAAGTTGACACATTACAGAGCCCATGCAGATACAGTGATTGTTAAAATTGCGCAATCTTCTCAATAATTACAACTTCAACCCAGGATTAATTGCATATATGTTTATTGTTTAAAATGCTGAGGGTTTGAATGGTTGATCATTTTCACCTCACTTGAGATTGAGCAGTAGTAGGTCACAGGTTAAAGGCGTATGTTTCTTACTTGACGTTAAAATAGATGACATATGTCGTTTTCCTGCATCCCCCATCCCCTCATCATTTAACAACTCTCAGCTTAACCCGGTCATTACAATCCCATCAACCACTAATCCTGCCAATCCACCGTAATCCCTGACCGCAGATTAACAGGAGATAAGCCGGCGATTAGCGCCACATCAAAGCGCCGCTCATTACCATGGTGATGACTGGGTTACCATAACAACCGAGCGATGACCCGTCCACGCGCTCTTAAAATCATCACCTCGGCTCGCGTTAATCAACAACAATAAACCTGAGTAGGCCAATCTGCGTAAAATCTGAGTAGAATCTGAGTAGTTGAGCACGTGTCGTTGCTCAATCATTCTGAGTAAAGTGCTCGGCTGACTCAGATATCTTGTGATCTGCTCGGGCGGTAATCTCGTGTCGTGGCTGTTGTTTGTCGGTGCAAAGTTCCCGCGACTGTAAAATCGCGGCTTGATGTGACGAATTATTGTTATCTTTGTGGCGGGGCCCCCTCTGGTGGCAACATCTGCTCCGATATATCAGGTTAATCTGCATCACAGACTTATTAATTCTTAGCGCAGCATCCCAACTCAAACTCTATAATCATCGCCACAGACTTGTTAATTCTCAGCGCAGCATCCCAACTCAAACTCTATAATCATCGTCACAGACTTGTTAATCTATACAAACGGCTATAGCGGAACTGAGTACTTAGATAACTAGTCTGTCGAAGTCTATACATCCTAGCAGACTTGTTAATTATTCCTCGTGGGGAGGCGTTATTGGTTAATCCGCGGCTATAGATAAGTCTGATACATCGTAACCCACTTGTTAATACTGATTAATCCACCGCTGGCATTGAACGACGCTGTCGCCTTACTTTCTTAATCGGGTACGTTAACTATATTCATTGCTGGTACTCATATCTGAGACAGGGCGTGGCCCTAGGTTCTACCTCTCCCTCTTGTCTCCCAAGGATATGGAGCCAGGCGTGGCTCCAGTATTACCCCCTTGGCCCCCCTTGTTCCCCCGCCTGTAGGATACGGAGCCGGGTATGTCTCCAGTGTTTAACTCTCCTCCCTTGTTTCCTCAGGTGATAGGACATGAAGCCAGGTTCACAGCCAGGGCTTGACAACAGTATTTTCCTGTCTCCCCCTGTCCCCTTGTCCCGCGGCCGATGTTGGAGCCAGGGCGTGGCTTTTGTATTTAACTCTCTCCCGTTACCCCCCCCCCTCCCCGGATGATAGGAGACATGGTAGCGATAACCTGGCTTTAATCTGGGCCGGACATAATAAAAATACCGGTATGTACCTGGGGCGGGGGACAGCTGACCCTTACCCCCGGGGGTGCGCTAAACCGAACCTGTCAATCACATCCCGGGGTAACTTAGTCCACCGCCTAACCAATATAAGCTGTGACAGGCTGCTTTCTGACATCTAATTCATCTGTTCATTTCACGCTTATAAACATGCATAATTTGAGAAATATGGCAGAATGGTTTAGAAGAGTTGTCTCGTCAGAAGTTCACATATGGTTCCCATAGAGATTCAATGCAAGTCACTTGAGAAAATCTTAAATAAAAACTCCAAAGTTTGTAGAAACGTGCGATAAAATATACCGTGAAACAATTGACTGAATCGCAAAGTGACAATTCAAACTATTTAAACTGTATAACCTTTTTGTACGTGTGATATGCTTACTACAAGTTTTACTAATTCATTAAGTTTTACAACAAAACAGTGACATTGTCTGTTTAAGTTTTCAGTTTTTCACCAAATGACGACGCAAAACTTCACACCGCCGTTTCCAGTTAGGAGGAGCGGAAACAATGTGATACCCAGCATGCCTCGGGCGCGCACATTAATTACACCACATACTGATTCATAGCTCGCGCTTTTTTACCTGATATAAAACACAGGTATGATTAATGCGTGGACCACCTGTGCGGCCGCCATACCTCTCACCTGTGTGTGTGTGTGTGTGTGTAACCACTGCCTGACCGGCGGGGATCACATCCGCACAGGTAAGCCAATCAATCAACAGGTAAATAAATCACTCCACAGGTGGAAATATCACACACACACAATGTAACACCTGATATATTACACATATTATAGGCGAGGTCAAGCTGGGTTCATTAAAATATTTAATTATTATTAAATCGAGTGTCGGCGTGGTGAGGCGGGAGGTCGAGAGGGTGATGGGGCAGCGTTGTCATGGTAACCCGGGTGGTTGTGAGATTGTCCAGGTGTGTTGGGCAGGTAACGTCTCCCGCGCCGCGCGCCAAGGACACGACGGATGTAAAGGTTATGTAACCACACCGCGGTAATATTATAACTACATGTAACCGTTATAATATGTATTCCCATTCTCCTCACAGCTGCTATGTAACCCAGAGTTATATTAATAATTATCTGCTATTACACGAGTTTTTATGGGGAACACGACTGGCGAAGTGATCAAATGTACGACATTTCTGATTTATAACATAGTTTTGCTGGTAATAAATGATTGTAGAATAATTATGAACACGAATAATAAGTTATCATAACCGATCAGCAAAGTCTGAACATCTGTTTTCTGGCTATAACGAGTGATATAGTAATTATGAGGTTGTATTTTTACACATATAACTTATAGTTTGTTATTAATAACGCTTAGTGGAGTGACAAGAGTGTGTTTTTGCAGTTATTGCTGGGTATTTATAATTTGTAACATAGTTTTGCGTGTGATAACGAGCGATGTTGTAATTATTACGTGGTGTATATTATAACGTGAGATATAAGACAGCTGCTGTTACCCGGAGCATCACTTACACCCACCTTAACACACCTGTGGTTGTTAGGGGGGACCAGGTACGGGAGGAGGGAGATGGGAAGAGGCAGGTACGGCAGGAACAGGCCAGGTCACCCGTACGCTCATTACTGCCTCATCTTAGAAAAAACGCGTGAAAAACTGCAAATTTGGTGTGATTAATATCAGGGATATCTACTGCTAATTACGAAGTATTGGTACTGAGACATACACTCTCCCAGTTCTCGCTATGTGCCGGCCCCTTAGAAAACGGTCCAGTGATTTATCAGAATGCTTTGTATACTGTCATTTTTTGTTTTCTGCATTTTACGCAGGTTTACCTATTGAAGTAATTTACCTGTCAGTTGTTAATTAGCTTTACCTGTATGACGTCACGCGTGGGTTTCACCGGAAATGAACTTGTACTAGAATTCACTCAGGGGCGTTTGTTAAATTGCTTCCTGAGGGACGGTGAGCAAGTGTTGTACAATAAGAGTAAGCTAGTTTGTATTTTGAATCAGCGGTTGACCAAACGATACGCGCGTACACATAAAAATGTCTTGGATTCATGAGCTAATTGCCTATAAAAACTTGGTTATTTTTGTTCAGACACCAAGCCCCGACAGCTCTGACAGGTTATCGTCCTGGCGCTGACTGGCAGAAGTCAAACTCCGGCTAATTATTTCCGTCCCCTAAAATTTCTCATTACTGCGCTCACGTGACTCAGCTTGTCCTCCCCACAGCAGCCGCACGTGAGAGGTTATGACAGGAATCTGCCACCCGAGCCCTCTGATGTTCCAGATGAGCGGGGTAAAAAAGCGGGGAGTTGCTGATGGTGAGATGCGGAGCGGGATCTGTGATGTCGCGGTTTAATTAAGCGGCGGCTTCGATTCATCAGACTATGTCAGAGTAAAACATGGGATCTGTCTGACATCAGACTATCTCAGAGTAAAACATGAGATCTGTCTGACATCAGACTATGTCAGAGTAAAACATGAGATCTGTCTGACATCAGACTATGTCAGAGTAAAACATGAGATCTGTCTGACATCAGACTAT